>JAJAGP010001714.1:0-166789 GCA_025084515.1 Ancistrus triradiatus
GTGATCTATTTGACTTCATTTTGAGTAGTCACAATGGCACATCTTTGTAGATCCAGATTTCAGGCCAAGAATTCAAGGATGGTTCAGGCTGATCAAATAAAGTGTCACACTTCATGAGTGAACATGAAATCATAGACATAGATTGGAAGCTCTTACACACATGATTATGTGAAATGAAATTTTCTGCATTTAGCTGCAAAACCCCCTCATCCATTTTGTTTGCCCTCCCCATTGTTCTCCAACACCTTTATAAACTTTAGCGTAAAAACGTTATGCTGAAGAATAGGGAAAACCTGACTTTATATATCAATCTATCTGAATAAATGTGCTAATGTACTACTATATAGTTTAATAATTATTGTGTAAAAAACACATCTGCTAATTTTAAATGAGGATAACTTGTTGAATTAAACATTATTTGAAGTCACAATTGACTTTTACATTTATGTCATTTAGCAGATGCCCTTATCCAGAGCAACTTACAAGTGATATAATTTTACAATCCTAGAAATTGTGGGTTACATGTGTTGATCAAGAACCCAACAGTTGCAGCCTGGCACAGGTGGGATTTGAACCCTGGACCTTCTAGTCCATACTCCAGTACCTCACACGGCATTACAGTTTCACGTGGGACTTACTTGATACAGCAACACAACACCTATATCTCCAGTAAGTTAAGACCGTCCTCTTTGAAATTATGTATAAACTTAAAATAGTTATGTGCCAAAGTGACTTAAAAAATTTAGATCACTTTACATTTGTCCTCATGCTTAAGGTACCTCCAGAAATAATATGAATATAGTGTCAGAGAGATAACAGAGTAGCATGTCAGCAGGGTGAAGAGTGGTACCACATCTCTGATGATCATAAAATGCAAGTGTTAACACATTCATCAGCAATACTTCCAACAAGCCATTCAATCAGTCAATTCCAATGTGAAATTGCCCTGTCAGTAAGTGGGCAGTAAAAAGCCCGTGATGAGTGTATTATTTGGACCCGAACTGAGCCATGGATGAGTGGCATGGAGTTATTATTTTTAAACATTCTAGCAACACAAGGTGCTAGAGTGGCGTGCTTTAAGAGAGTTTGGATTCTGTGTTTGGATGGCATATTATTATTATTATTATTATTATTATCATCATTAATAGTAGTAGTAGTATACATTGCCTGGACAAAAAAAAGTTGCTGTTTAGATACAAATAAGCAAATAAGCAAATACTAGAGCATTTGCAGTACAGTATCTCAGTTCTCATCATTAATTTGTTCCAGAAAGTTTGGCGAGTACCGAAAATGACGAGTACTGAGCTAAATTTACCCATAAGGAATAATGTACATTGAATTAATCCATACCAGACCCCCAGAAACTCCACACTGTAAAAGGCATTATATGCATTAATGGAGTTGTATTGTACCGGTGCTCCCTGATTTATGATGGGGATATGTTCCAACAAATCCACCATTAGTTAAATGCATCATAAACCGATGAGTTTAATATAGTCTATACTGTATCATTACTCACTTACATTAACCTACAGCTGGCCACAATCATTAACACAAAGCTTATTTTATAATAAAGTGTTGAAAAATATCATGTTTTTTTGTTAACTTAACACTGCTTTTGCCATCAGTGACACACACAAGGTTACATCAAGACTAGTCATGTATACACACTGAAGTCAATGCCAATTAACCTAACATGCATGTCTTTGCATTCTGGGAGGAAACCGGAGTATCTGGAGTCCACGGGGAGAACATGCAGACTCCACACAGGCCGTTCTACCCTGGTTTGAACCCACCCTGGATTGAACCCGGGACCTTCTTGCTGGGAGACGGTGGTGCTACATGTACATTACATTTACAGCATTTAGTTATTAACACCCTTATCCAGAGCGACTTACAATTGATACAATCATACAATCCAAGCAATCCAAGAACCCAACAGTGGCAGCTTGGCAGAGGTGGGATTTGAACCCTGGACCCTCTGGTTCATAGTCCAGTACCCTAACCACTAAGCCACCACAGTCCCGGTGCTACCCACGGAGTCCAACCCAAAACATCACCTAATTTAGTGAGTGATGGATTGAAAGTGAAAAGAAAAAGCAAAACACTTACTCTATTGGTGAACTCAGGGTGTTAGCTGCTAATGCTAACTTCATGGAGCAAGGGCTCTTGTGAATCTGAATCACTGTGTACTGAATGCTGAATTGTGAAACGTGAATCGAGTTTCACCTGAAACGAGTCACGCAGCTCAACTCATTCAAGTTTAAGCAAGTGCCGAGACCGGAGACCAAGACAAATTTTTCACAATTTTTTTCTAGTCAAAATGTGTCGAGTTCTGAGGTGGTCTAGAACCAAGATACCAGTGTAATTGGTATGCTTCAGCTGGCAACAATTCTGTTAACCCTAACTGACGCAGTGAATAGCTTCTCATTTCTTAAACAATGTCAGATGACATATCCTGTGGTCACGGAAAAGATGTTACTGTATTTCAGAAGAGTCAAATTATTCACCTGCATCAAGCAAAGACAAGAATTAAGGTGATTGCTGAAATTACTGGAATTGGGAACTGACCAATGCATTAATACAGCATGGAAGGATAGTGGAGAACCATCAACTTCATGGAAGAATTATGGTTGAAAATAATCCTGAATGACCATGATCAGAGATCGCTTAAACGCTTAGTAAACTTGAATCGTAAATAACTGATAGCAGAATGCCAAGATTGATCGAGCTGAAATTGTTAAAGAGTGGTTCTGGGTCCACAAGGAATCATTTTCACAGAAGAACTGAGTACCACACAGTCCTGACCATAACCCCACTGAAAATCTTTGAGATGTGGCGGATAAAGACTTTATGGACTTGTTAGACTCTCCTGTCGTCAGTACAAGATGTTGGCTAAAAGTCAGTGCAACTCTGGATAGAAATAAATGTTATATAAATGTTGAAATTAATGATGCATAAGGATTTATCTTTTACCTTCTTCACATAACATACAGGGTTAATTATTGTGAAGAGGTTTGACAATGCTTTTGTACTCTCAGTGTACACTTTGCAGTCTTAGTAAGCTAATGTCAACATCAAAGCAAAGCTAATCCTGGACATTCATTCATTCACCTTCTTATTCACTTAATCCTGGACAGGGTCGCGGGACAGCTGGTGCCTAGCCGGCATCATAGAGCACAAGGCCCGAACAACCCTAGACAGGGCGCCAATCCATCGTAGGGCCACTTTAGCGCAATCAATTAGCCTAAAGCATGTCTTTGGACTTTTAAGTTTTCAGGTTCCAACAAGAGAACATGTCCAAGAAAGAGAGGACATATTATCACCCTAACTCTACCTCCGAACATCTGACAATTAGCAAGTTGATTTGTGAGATTTCAAAGCAAAATTTGGCAACAATAAGAGTTCCAAAGATGCCAAATAGTTGGTGTTTGAACTGCAGGAGCATCCATCACAAATTTGGACATTATAGTTTTTAAAGAGGAACACCCTTAAAGGTAAAATAGAGTATATAAAACATTGCAAAAGACATTATTAAAGAGGAATAGTGCTAACAAGCCAAAGCTTACTTACAACAAGACAATTTAGAGAACACTGCTAAAAGCCAGGAGTATACTGTTGCAGAAATTACCACAGAACCACAGACACGAGCACCTATGTGGTCCATTTTACAAATTTAAAAAAGGAAACCACACATTGGTAGCTCAGAAAAGACTGAGCTGGTGTCTGGAAGGTTATACAGTTTAAGTGTTGAGCACCTTATCATTCATTTGTACTTGGACAATATTCTGCAGCCTTCGTACACCACTTTGGTTAACAGTGTCATTTACTACTTTGTAAATATAACCTATTTTTGTGATTTCTAATCAGATTTTAAGCTAGTATACTGCCTTCAAAGTGAGCTGTTTTGGTAAGTCCAAACATGAATGGGCATGAGCTCAGTGTAGGTACTTCAAATGTCGTCTTAAGCACACCAGACTTCAGGTTAGATGCTGGCATACAGGCTATAAAAGCTGCTAACATTTACAGATGTGGTTTGGATGCCTGTTGATGTGCCTGTTCCTTAGGCAACAGCATAGTGTGTTTACTTAAAAGCAATATTTTCCATCTTCAAGAAGATTTAATACAGAAGAAATGTCTCATCAACACTGCAACATCTGCAATATATTCGCTAATTGAATTTCACCTGCTGAATGCACCAGAATGGAAAAGAAAGGTGATTTAAGTGACTTTGAATGTGGCTTTGCTGCTGCTGCAGTATTTCAAAAACTGTTGATCTACTGAGATTCTCACACAAACCATATTTAGGGTTTACAGAGAATGGTTCGAAAAAGAGAAAATATCCAGTGAGCAGCAGTTCTCCAGGTGAAAATACCTTGTTGATGCCAAAGATCAGGGTGAATGGCCAAACTAGTCGAAGCTGATAGACAGAAAAGAATAATTCACATAGCCACTTGTTACATCCAAAGCATGTGCATCTCTGAATGCACAGCACATCTTGAAGCAGATAGCTTACAACAGCAGAAGACCATCCTGGAAGCCACTCCTGTCAGCTAAGAACAGGCAGCTGAGGCTACAATTTACATGGGCTCACCAAAACTGAACAACCAAAGATTTGAAAAATGTTGTCTGGTCTGATGAGTCTTGATTTCCTCAACATTTGGGTGATACAGTCAGAATTTTGCATAGACAACATGAAAGCATGGCTCCATCCTGCCTAGTATCAATGGTTTAGACTGATGGTCTTGGTGTAATGGTGTGAGGGAGGTTTTCTTGGCAAACTTTGGGTCCCTTAATACAAACTAAGCATCATTTAAACACCACAGCCTACCTAAGTATTGTTGCTGACCATGACCATCCCTTTATGACCACAGTACACTGATCTTTCTATTGGCTACTTCCAGAAGGATAACATTCCATGTTGACGTGCCATGTCACAAAGCTCAAATCATCTCAAACTGGTTTCTTGAACATGACAGAGTTCACTTTACTCAAATGGCCTCCACAGTTACCAGATCTCAATCCAATAGAGCACTTTGGGATGTGGTGTAATGGGAGAGTCACATCATAGATTATAGATTATGATGCTCTCATGTCAATATAGTCCAAAATCTCTGAAGAATGTTTCCAGCACCTTGTTGAAACTATGCCACAAATAATTAAGGTAGTTCTAAAGGTAAAATGGGTTCCAACCCAGTACTAGCAAGGTGTACCTAATAAAATGGCTGATGAGTGCATGCTTAAGGCTCAGATACTAAGAAAGCTTGTGGGCTCTACTCTGGATGTAAAATTAGTGACCAAGACAAGCCCTGGGCTTCTCATTTGATTGCCATAGGTGCAATCAACCTATGAGTCAAGTCAAGTCAAGTCAAATTTATTTATATAGCGCTTTTTACAATGGAGCATTGTCTCAAAGCAACTTTACAAGTTTAGATTATCTCCTAATAACTACGTCCAATCCCAAATTGAGCAAGCCTAGGGCGACAGTGGCAAGGAAAAACTCCCTGAGTGTTATACGAAGAAACCTTGGGAGGACCAAGACTCAAAAAGGGACCCAACCTTCTTGGGCGGCGTAGATGATAAATCTAAGAACGAAACTAAAGTCATGGAGTCATGAGCTTGACTCAGAGGTATTAGAATGTCAGTGCCATTTGCAATCCCAACGATAAGGTGAGAACAGAATGATCATGTGACTGACTGTTACTTCTCTCTCACCATTTGGCTTCTGTACGAAAAAAAATCTGTTGAATACCCCAGTCTGCTTTCAGTCATGAGACCAATGTAACATGATGACAGTTTGCCAGTGCCACCAGAGACATGGAGCCTAGATGAAGCAGATGAAGATGGCACAACTCACGAGCCTGATGAGAAAAACAACACTGATCCACTAAACTCTGCATGCCTGGTTATCCTGATTATGTCATCTGACAATGCCGCCAGAATAAAATGACTCAGGAACTTTCTCAAAAACTGAAACAGAACTATTTGGTTCAAGTCTGAAAGAAAGCTGTCACCAGGTACAAAACATTTATGCAGGTTCTTTATTCAGGTACAGTATGTAAAAATGTTCTACACAGGTTGACAACCTCTGTTTCTGCACTGAAATTGATGGACTGTTCATGCTTTTGGATTATGTGCATAACCCCCCAAAATGGCGTCATTTCATAGATTTGTCAAAGAATCAGACTCTGGACTGCAGTTCCAACAAAATGCAATCTACACAAAATACTCACTTTAGAAGGGTTGTTGGCACTAGCACTTCCACACATCTGCAAGACAGCCTCAAGTCTTCCTGCCTTTCTCAGCCAACTCCAACCCAATACATGTGGCCCTCCATATAAATGGGGATTGGCTCCAAGAACCCCTTATGGATACAAACATCAACGGATGCTCAAAATTACTATCACTATACCATTAAAAGTGGTTTAGTAGTTGCATATAAGGTACACAAATGCTTGTGTATTCTTTAAATACACTCTAGATAACCTACAACACCTGTTATAATGTAAATGCTATTTGAATAGTTGTTATACTACATTGTCTACGGAATAATGACAAGAGAAAAGGACTTGTGAACAAAAGAGACTCAGGGTTAACAATGCTGGAACAATGCGTGAGGGAGAGAAACTGAGGATCTGCGAAATTGCTGGTTGCTACAGCAGGGTCAAGCTCTAACCTGAATCCATACAAATGATGCCTACACATAATTTGTGTGGACTCGGGGTAGTGCTAGACAAATAAAAAAATCTAGTTTTTCTTCTTGGAACTTTCTGGAATTTGTTTTTAGAATACTTCTAATCCACAGTTGGTTGAATCTGTGGATGTGGAGCCCACAGATACAGAGGGCTACTGTACCATGAATGCTGTGAAAATAGGGAAAGTAAATGTGATTCTGAATTGTAAAGCAATGGCAGGGTTTTGGGCATTGGTTTGGAGCTACAGAAGGTCCAAAACAGGAAGGACCATCTTTATTATTGTAATTCTTTATGGGTAAAATGTGAGTGTTTGGATACTTTGGTTAATATATTATTACCCTTCATGTGTATGTGGTGTTTGTGGACTTGAGACCTTGCTGGGATATGATTGGGGGATTTAACTTAACCCAGGCATGCTGCCAATGCACCACGCAGAAGCTTCACTGACTGTTTGATTCAGCACTCCTCGGAAGAACAGAGAACATGGCACAAACAGAAATGGAGCTCTGAATGGCATCCCAAACAATTCCACAAACAAAATGGTGAAACTGTCTCAAAAATGTGAAACAAAGGAAAACCCAATGAACCAAACACAAACAGAAAGCTCTGTATTTCTTTCATCAGTTAACAATTTATTTATTCATTTCTTGGCGTGTTTTCACCTTTAACCTTCTAACATTTTCCTTTACACAACTTTTAAACTACTTTATCCAACTTCCAACTGCTTTCCCAAATTGGTTTTAACTCTTTACCTTTGGCTGTTTCTCTTTCTTTGACTTTCTTTCAAACTTCTCTTCTACAATTAATTCATTCCTACAAACTTTTCTTTTTTTTCCTTCCAGACTGAGTGGCTGTACCTCTGTGATGGTCCAGCAATTGACGGCTGCATTTGGCATGCTTAAATAGCATGCCGGAACAGCTGGCACTCATTCATGCTCAGTGGGACAAAACTGGCACCTCCGACTAGGACTGAGCATTGACTGCTCAATGTGATGACCAAAGTGCAGTGATTGAGGAAGCATGCCGTCACTGGTCCAGCACCAGGTCACTCATCCTACTGCCAGCCATCCATGGATAGGTTGGCGGTGTTTGAGCAGGTTCAGAGGGAATCTCAAAGTTTCCACCGGGGCATAGTCAAGGGAGTTGCCTGTGGCTAATGAGAAAACAAGGGCCCCGATTGTTATTCCATGCTGGTGGGCCTAGGGGAGAACTGCTTTGAGTTTAACACCCCCGGCCAAGGAGAACACTTGCGCACCTTTCACCACCAATCTTTCGTGGCTTGGGTGGACACTGTGGCTCCATGGCGCCTGTGTCTGGCTGGGCCATTCTAACCATGTACAGTGTTGGAGGTGTACAATTTGTACAAGGTGCCAACAGATAGGACCTTCTTCATTATTGCAATTCTTTATAAATATATGAGTGGGAGTGTTTGCGGTTTTGTTGGTTGGTAACATTATGCTATATATGCATGTAAATTTTGCCCTAAAAAATACCTTTGGTCTTTTAGGCTTCTCTCAAACTTGACCTAAACCCTTTCTCTGTAGGACTTTTGAACTATTTTTTCTAGCTTTGTTTCTAACTGTGTTCATGAGTTGGCTTTAACTCTTATTCAAACTTTCTTTCATTTTCTTTCAAACATCTCTTCTACAATCAATTATTTCCTTCAATCTTCTTTTTTCTCTTCTTTCAGACTTTTGCTTAAACCATTCACATATATTTGATGACATAGTCTTCTGCTGTTGCAGCATATCCACCTCAGGGTTTGACATGTTGTGCATTCTGAGATGCTTGTTTGCTCACAGTTGTATTCTGAGTTATTGTGATCTTTCCGTCAGCTCTAACCAGTCTGGAAATTCTCCATTGACCTATCATTAACATTGTGTTTCCAAGCTCTCACTGGATGTTATTTTCTTTATTACACCATTCTTAATGCACTCTAAAGACAGATGTATGTAAAAATTCCAGGAGATCAGCAGCTATAGCAATCTGACAGGATCATGCCACAGTCAAAATCACTGAGATTATATTTTCCCCATTCTTACTGATTCTGATAACTGAGAAGTTAGACAGGGGTGCTTGAAAGTTTGTGAACCCTGTCAAATTTTCTATACTTCTGCATAAATGTGACCTAAAACATCAACAGATTTTCACACAAGTCCTAAAAGTAGACAAAGAGAACCCAGTTAAACAAATGAAACAAAAATATTACACTTGGTCATTTATTTATTGAGGAAAATGATCCAATATTACATATTAGTGAGTGGCAAAAGTATGTGAACCTTTGCTTTCAGTATCTGGTGTGACCCCCTGTTAAACAATAATCGCAACTAAACGTGTTGTTGATCAGTCCTGCACACCGGCTTGAAGGAATTTTAGCCCATTCCTCCATACAGAACAGCTTCAACTCTGGGATGTTGGTGGGTTTCCTCACATTAACTGCTCACTTCAGGTCCTTCCACAACATTTCGATTGGATTAAGGTCAGGACTTTGACTTTGACCATTCCAAAACATTAACTTTATTCTTCTTTAACCATTCATTGGTAGAACGACTTGTGTGCTTAGGGTCGTTGTCTTGCTGCATGACTAACCTTTTCTTGAGATTCAGTTCATGGACAGATGTCCTGACATTTTCCTTTAGAATTCTCTGATATAATTCAGAATTCATTGTTCCATCAATGATGGCAAGCCGTCCTGCCCAGATGCAGCAAAACAGGCCCAAACCATGATATTATCACCACCATGTTTCACAGATGGGATAAAGTTGTTATGCTGGAATGCAGTCTTTCCCTTTCTCCAAACATAACGCTTTTCTTTTAAACCCAAAAGTTCTATTTTGGTCTCATCCATCCACAAAGCATACTTCCAATAGCCTTCTGGCTTGTCCACGTGATCTTTAGCAAACTGCAGACAAGCAGCAATGTTCTTTTTGGAGAGCCGTTTCTCCTTGCAACCCTGCCATGCACACCATTGTTGTTCAGTGTTCTTCTGATGGTGGACTCATGAACATTAACATTAGCCAATGTCAGAGAGGCTTCAGTTGCTTAGAAGTTACCCTGGGCTCCTTTGTGACCTCGCCAACTGTTACATACCTTGCTCTTGGAGTGATCTTTGTTGGTCGACCACTCCTGGGGAGGGTAACAATGGTCATGAATTTCCTCCATTTGTACACAATCTGTCTGACTGTGGATTGGTGGAGTCCAAACTCTTTAGAGATGGTTTTGTAACCTTTTCCAGCCTGAGCATCAACAACTATTTTTCTGATGTCCTCAGAAATCTTCTTTGTTCGTGCCATGATACACTTCCACAAATATGTGTTGTGAAGAGCAGACTTTGATAGATCCCTGTTCTTTAAATAAAACAGGGTGCCCACTCACACCTGATTGTCATCCCATTGATTGAAAACACCTGACTGGAGGTTCACATACTTTTTCCACTCACTAATATGTAATATTGGATTATTTTCCTCAATAAATAAATTACCAAGTAGAATATTTTTGTCTCATTTGTTTAACTGGGTTCTCTTTATCTATTTGTAGGACTTGTGTGAAAATCTGATGATGTTTTAGGCCGTATTTATGCAGAAATATAGAAAATTCTAAAGGGTTCACAAACTTTCAAGCACCACTGTAGGAAGAATATCAAAGCATGTTTTGTTTTCTACTGATAAATACAGCATGTGTAGACCCATTTTCATTAAAGATGTAGTTAGAAACTGTAATATCAGGCTGTACCTGAATCTTTGACAAAAAAAACAACAACTTGAAATGCACCCAGGGTAGAGTAACCCCCACACACCTATCGCTAGAGGGCAATAACCTTTACACACTATAAAAATTAATTAATTGCTGCTGGTCTATTTGTGTTAACACTTTGCCCTTGGGCCATATAGCACTGGTGAGAATATGGGCAATGTGACCACAACATCCCAGCTAACGTGTTCTGTGTCCCTCGATTTCTGAACAACCTGTTTACCTGACTCCAGGACTCATCTGTTTGAAACTGAACAATTCACTTTGGGCAAAGTGGCTGGACTTGTATTGTTTTCTCTATGCATCACCCCTCAAAGGTGCATTGGGGAACAAACCCATAAAAAGCTTATTAGCGGTCTGTACCACTTTGTGTTCTGTGGCTGGCTTAAGAAGGAACCCTGGAATATCTAATGACACCCTTCAATTAGAGTATCAGTCCTCTGTTCGTAAGTCCTGAAACATAGGGTCTGTGCTATATACAGTCCAATCAATATGCAAACTTCATTACCTTCAGAACCTCTGGCCAGCCAACATACCTTGTCTAGCCAACTATAAACCTAAGCAGTAATCTTGCCTTTATATGTTATAAATACCAAAACACATGTCAGACCAGTAATTTAATTAGATTTGTTTGTATGTACCGTGACCCATCACCAGGAAACACGGAAAGAAAATTAGACAGAGAGATCTATTTTTTTGCAATACGGAACAGTACAGGGAAACATATTTGCTGCCCCCAACCAATTCCCCCACCTCCAAAATTATCAAATGTAGTTTTATTGATCTTCATCAAGAACGGCTTTAAAACTGCAATCATACTCTGTAGGGCTGTAGTCAAGACTGCCTTTGTCGAATTCAAGACAAGTCCAAGACCCAAACAGCTGAGGTCCAGTCAAGTGTGTCATGTTTGAGTCAAGACCAAGTCTAAATGAAGGCGAGTCCAAGTCAACCCTAGACAGAACTAAAATTTATCATCTACTCCACCCAAGGAGGGTGGGTCCTTAGTCTTAGTCCTCCAAAGGTTTCTTCCTCATAATGTTTAGGGAGTTTTTCTTTGCCACTGTCGTCCTAAGCTTGCTCAATTTGGGATTGGCCCTATATATTAGAAGATAATCTAAAATTGTAAAGTTGCTTTGAGACAATGCTCCATTGTAAAAAGCGCTACATAAATAAATCTGACTTGACTTGACTGGGCCCTGTCAAAATGTTTAATGGAAGGATATCTCCATGCACTATTATTTAATTATTAAATGGTACTGCAGGCTGCAATCCAGATTCACACTGACCAGTCTAAAATGATATGTAAGCAGTGGTGGAGTGACTAGCGTGCCAGAAACTTAAATTACAAGTAGACTCAAACCTTTCATATGATATTCTGATAACTCTATTCTCTATATCCATTATTTGTTATGGGAAAATACCTACGTGGCATCTTCAAAAGCTTTAGTGATGTAGCTAAATATAGTGGCTCAGGAGACTTTCCTGCTTTTTTTTCACTCTGTTTTCATTCTTACTTTCAGAGAATGCATGTGCATGTTGCGCATGTGAGTTTGTACGTGGTGCATGTGGTCCCTCAGGACGATGCTGTAAGATCCTGAGTGTATATTTAAAATAGTGAAAACTGCTGTCTCACAGTGAGTCTCATCACTAACTGATCTAACAATGAATCCCTGTATAAACCTAAAGCGTAGGTTCTTACTGAGAAAGGATGTGGAAAGTGCATTTAGAGTCAAAAAAACATTCAGACACACAATCTAGTATTTGATTTTTCAGGTTTCATTCTTAGCTCACCATACTTTAAAGCAAGTTAGTGGTTTGGATAGGGGGGAATGATAAAAATGCATTACAGCAAGGTAGTGCTTTACTTTTAAAAAATATTATATACACAGTGGTGCTTGAAAGTTTGTGAACCGTTTAGAATTTTCTATATTTCTGCATAAATATGACTTAAAAGATCATCAGATGTTCACACCAGTCCTACAAGTAGATAAAGAGAACCCAGTTAAATAAATGAGACAAAAATATTGTATTTGGTCATTTATTTATTGAGGAAAATGATCCAATATTACATATTAGTGAGTGGCAAAAGTATGTGAACCTTTAGGATTAGCAGTTAATTTGAAGGTGAAATTAGAGTCAGGTGTTTTCAATCAATGGGATGACAATCAGGTGTGAGTGGGCACCCTGTTTTATTTAAAGAACAGGGATCTATCAAAGTCTGCTCTTCACAACACACGTTTGTGGAAGTGTATCATGGCATGAACAAAGGAGATTTCTGAGGACCTCTGAAAAAGAGTTGTTGATGCTCCTCAGGCTGGAAAAGGTTACAAAACCATCTCTAAACAGTTTGGACTCCACCAATCCATAGACAGACAGAGGTTATGTACAAATGGAGGAAATTCATGACCATTGTTACTCTCCCCAGGAGTGGTCCACCAACAAAGATCACTCCAAGAGCAAGACATGTAATAGTTGGCGAGGTCACAAAGGAGCCCAGGGTAACTTCTAAACAACTGAAAGCCTCTCTCACATTGGCTAATGTTAATGTTCATGAGTCCACCATCAGAAGAACACTGAACAACAATGGTGTGCATGGCAGGGTTGCAAGGAGAAAGCCACTGCTCTCCAAAAAGAACATTGCTGCTCGTCTGCAGTTTGCTAAAGATCACGTGACAGAAGGCTATTGGAAGAATGTTTTGTGGACAGATGAGACCAAAATAAAACTTTTTGGTTTAAAAGAAGAGCATTATGTTTGGAGAAAGGGAAAGACTGCATTCCAGCATAAGAACCTTATCCCATCTGTGAAACATTGTGGTGGTAGTATCATGGTTTGGCCCTGTTTTGCTGCATCTGGGCCAGGACGGCTTGCCATCATTGGTGGAACAATGAATTCTGAATTATATCAGAGAATTCTAAAGGAAAATGTGAAGACATTTGTCCATGAACTGAATCTCAAGAGAAGGTGGGTCATGCAGCAAGACAACGACCTTAAAGCACACAAGTCGTTCTACCAATGAATGGTTAAAGAAGAATAAAGGTCATGTTTTGGAATGACCAAGTCAAAGTCCTGACCTTTGTTGTGGAAGGACCTGAAGTGAGCAGTTAATGTGAAGAAACTCACCAACATCCCAGAGCTGAAGCTGTTCTGTACGGAGGAATGAACTCAAATTCCTCTAAGCCGGTGTGCAGGACTGATCAATAGTTACAGTGAACGTTTAGTTGCAGTTATCGCTGCACAGGGGGGTCACACCAGATACTGAAAGCAAAGGTTCACATACTTTTGCCACTCACTAATATGTAATATTGGATAATTTTCCTCAATAAATAAATGACCAAGAAGAATATTTTTGAATATATGTTTTAGATCATATTTATGCAGAAATATAGAACATTCTAAAGGGTTCACAAATTTTCAAGCACCACTCTGTATGTGTATATGTGTTTAACTACACCATACAACTCCATTAATGCATATAACGGCTTACACAATGTGCATTTTCTGGGGTCTAGAATGGATTCTTTTCATTTAGATTATTCCTTATGGGAAAAATTCTCTCGACATGCCTTCTGGTATGAATTAAGGGGACAGTAAGAAAGACAGTACTAAATGTGCCTCAGACACATGTTGATGATAAGTATTCTGCTTATATTATGTTGCACTGTCGTCGCCAGCTGTAGTGAGACACGATGTCACCAGTAGTGTGAGAAATTAAGCTTTGGGTTCCCTTTCAAGCAATGGTGCATACACATACAAAAAAGTTCAAGTGCTTTTAGCCATTTATTTAATGTTATTCGTCCAATGAAGAAGCAAGTCACAGATTTACAGTAGCGTTGAAGGTTTAAACAACATTAATTCAACAGGTGACTTCATTAGCTCCGCAGATAATATCCAGCAGTCACTCATATTCTGAGACTATAACAGCAGTCTTAATGTATGTAAATACGTCTGGTGGCTCCAGGCCGAACAGACTACACACTGTGGCTCTCTTCAGCCTACTCTTTAACTAAACCATAAGTAATCCCTCTGGTCTGATTTATACTTTAAACCTTTTAAACTATAAGAAAACAAAAGCCTCGTGCCACCATTTCTCTACAATCAAGGCAAGTATAAATGTTTGCATTGTCTTAAATAGTTGTGGTGTAGTGTCCTGGCCACTGGCGTAATCAGTTTAATAAGGTTAGTACTGCTGCCGGTTGGTGCATCTCTAATTAAAATACTGTAGCATGGAAAAGAACAAGTAGCCAGACCAGGAAAATTGCTCATAATAAAAGTTTTATTTGAAAGGTCCAAAATCACGAGAAAAAAAAAAACTTTTACAAGAGCAATAAAAGCTGTTTGATATGGCTGGCTAAGAGAAAACTTATCAAATGAAACTGCTTTTCACCCTTATGATAGGTCGCAGCCCATTAACATGTCGCCCAACATAAGCAAAACACATTACTAGTACTCTGTCAAACCTGTGTAATTAAATTACACTAAAAATGACTAAAATCATGTTTATAAACAAAAAAATAAACCTGGCATGCCAAACCTGCAATGCGTGCTGGGGGCTGCCGAGAATGCCACTGCCACCCTGCTGCCAAGGCTGCCAATGGCACGATAAATTATAGTGGTTAGTGGTTTGGATAGCAAGGAGGCAGATTAAAATACCTCATGCATTTTAGCAGTACATCTGATACCGAAAGTTCAGACAGGTTGACTGCAGCATTTAATGTTCATTTGTAGTGATCATAAAAGAACTGTAGGTAATATTGGAAAGCCGAATTGCAGCTTGTTGCTATGTTACTATACAAACTCTAAGAAATAAAGGAACCACAAATTCCACAGCTGTGAAGAGTGTTGTGCTGCATTTAGAGGTAAAAATAAGATTCTGAAACCATATTTGAACTGCTATATTAAAATGAAATACTGTATACTACATAACCATGTTAATATGTTTTAGTAGATAGGGATGTCAAAGTCCAAGGTATATAATGGTGTTATTGCAGATCCAAAAATATTTTAATTGAATACTCTGTTAAAGTAAAACTACAAAGACTAGCATATGTTGCATTTTGGACACTGGTATGCTAGATAACCAGACAGACCAGCAAGACCATTTGTGTTCACCAGCTAAACCACAACCAGACCAACCCTAACCAGAATTAGCCCATAGTCTTGTAGTAGTGTTGTCTCGAGACCATAAACGAGCAGTCTGGGTCTCATCTCGGTCTCGACTTCATTTGAATTTCTGTCTCGGTCTCGGGGTAAGGTGGACTTGCTGTTAACCTTAACTATAAACTAAACTTTTTTTCTATTGTTATTGAATATCAACAATCCATTCAAACAGAATAAATCAGTCCTTTCTCTATATGTCTAAAGAAAATCTGCGCTCAGTTTGGCTAACGGGAAAAACAAGTTACAGCTCTTCTCATTCAGTGTCCAATCAATAAACATGTTTTATTTTAAATAGTCTGACAGTAAGATTGCAGGTGTGCATTTTCACCCGCTCACTTTATTTTACCATGTCCACAAGATCTGCAATTATACTTTTCAATTATGTGAAACACCCCAAATTTCTATGCAGGACCTCACTAAAGAAGAAACATTCAGATGAATGTAAGTTCTGCCACCTTTCGATAACAGTGACCTCAGTTACCACGTTAAAGTTAAAGTTACACTGCCTTACTTTGACAAAGACGATAATATAATAATAATGAATAATAATTTTAGGCTTTCTATTATTTAATGTTATATTACAAAATATTTGATTAAATCTACTATTGTTTACTATTTAATCATGTATAATTAAAGATAACAATCTAAAGTAAATTACAACTAATTCCATTTTCTTTTTTTTATTCTTGTATGAAAAAAAAATCTTAATCTGGTCTCGGTCCTGGTCTTGACTTGGACTTGGCTCTAGCGGTCTTGACTACAACATTATTAACCCACTTAGACCTGTATGAAACATGGAAGTCCCATGGTCTCACAAACCACCTGAAGGTCCAGGGTTCAAATCCCACCTCTGCCAAGCTGCCACTGTTGGGTCCTTGAGCAAGACCCTTAACCCACAATTGCTTGGATTGTAAGACTGTATCAATTGTAAGTCACTGTGGATAAGGACGTCTGCTAAATTCTGTAAATGTAAGTGTTATAAGCAATTGACAATTTTTGGTTTGCTTTCATTTTTCATAAATTTTGATTAAAAAATAAAATAAGATAAAGAAAATATTGAGTAAAAAATTATTTAATGTAATTTTTTTCAAAACTAAAAAAAAAAGCTTTATATAATTTTTTTTTTTTGCAAAGCAATTAAACTAGCATATATGTCAACAACATCAACAATGATAATAACAACAATAACAATCATAATAATTCCCTGAGCACAATGTTTTTGAAATGAATAAAGAAAAAATTTAATAAAACACAAAACTGCAACATGGGTGGTTATGGCTGGGCCCAGTGACTATGTTCGAAAATTTAATCCAATTACATTCTGCCTAAACGTGCATTGTCATTGTATGTTCTCAATTAGGGAGGTCGTGAGGGGAAGAAGCCCCTAAACACAAGAAAAGCCACTGGATTTGAGATCAGTCTCGAGTACTACATCCCTGCTTAAATTGTACTTGTTGTACTCTGTGCTATTTTCTACAGTCCTGAGTAAAAGTTTAATCAGACTTATTGAAGAACAAATACGTTACAGTTCACTGTCACACGGGGGCACCCCTGGGTTTGGGATGTATCACAGTCCAGTGACTCAAGGTACTCAAAAATTCAGAAGCCTGCTAGAAACAAGGACAGAGCTTGGATGTGGTGAGACATCAACCTTGTACTCAAACCTCACCTCGCCAGAGGCGGTATATGAGCCACTGTGATTAAGCACTGCAAACCAGTGCTCTACCATCCTCATGTCTCCTCACATCTGTAGCATGTGGTAGACCAGGGGTGCCCCTACGTAATGGAAAAGAGGCTTCCGAGTTTCAGATTTCCTCAGGTCACAGGGGTTTGTTGGTCTGTGTTGTCCCCATGCGACAATCACAAATAAGGTAATACTGCCAGAAACACAACTCTTAGAGAAAATGAACAACCGTAACAAACAGGACTTCAGTAAACACTCCTTATCTGCTGAATTGCATTCAGTGGTTTCAGTAGGCTGCTGTTATCTGCAGTTCAAGAATTTCAGAAATAAAGTCTTAATTTGTCTGCCATTCTAATAGTATGATGAAGTCTCAATAGTGACGTGTTACCTTTTATTCCTGATCAAAATCAGGTGACTCAGGGGAACTGTGTTTATTGTTCCTGAGTGAATCCACTGCCACTCTGGAGTGATACCCAATGTTATTGTATTCTTCCACCTACCAGCAAGAACGACAAGTTCATGGCACGATTCCATAGTGACTGGCAGTTGAGAAATAAACGTAATTTATTTAATTTATTCCTCTCTGATTTGATGTCATAAAACAACACTGCTGTTTTATCCATTACTCTGATAACGCTATAAACAAACCACTTCTCCCAAATGCAATGCATCCCTCTTAAAGGTGTACATACACTTCTACAGCACACACTGCATATAGGAAAAACATATTATATAGAAACTTTGGTACTATCTGTGGTTTCAGACATCCGCAGAGGGTCCTGAACAGGGTGGTACCTCTCTACTTTTCGTACTGGGAAGGCACACTGTGCAAAAGTCATAACATAATCATTAGAATTAATGATTTTTAAAATGAAGTGTTTTAAACTTACAGTATTTCATGACAACGAGATTATAAAAGACCAGCTATCATTAACCCCTGTGCTCACTTTTGCTTCATGATTTGCATCAGCTCTGTAAACATGGTAGTAAGCAAACTGTTGTATTTTTGGTGAGCTATTACTACCATTAATTTAGTACAATATGTGTAGGAACTTGAATGTCCATCAAAATTGCAGAAAATCAGTTACTGCCTTCATATTTTTCAGGAACATTGTCTACACCAGTTGCCATGGCTCCTGGGGATTTGATCAGTGTACTGTGTTCTCTAAGCTTTTACTAAAATAACATCTGTCAGTCAACTATTTGGAAAAAAAAAAGATTCATTTGCAGAATAAAGGTCAAGGTTTGCTATTTGCTGGGGAACAAACATCTTGCCAGACGTCTCATAGTTCCCAATTTTTCTTTCTATAATTCATCATGTATTGAATTTGGACACATTCACATGACTGAATGTGACTAGAGTGTTAATAAAGCCAAATAACCTGTTTAGTCCAACAAATTAAGTTTTATTATTTTTTAGATAAACAGTCTCTTGAGAAAGTATGCTATAATGCTCTGTGTCTACAGTATGAGGTGTTCTATCAAATATCAACCTTACATCAGTTTATTACTTGGAAATATTATGAGATTATATGTAAAGGCAGGTAGCCTTTATTCAGAATTTAGCATCATAATTTTGGATCAGGTTGTAGGAATACTTATTCCATAAGCTTAATGTTTTTACCGTATTTTTCGGAACCATAAAGCGCACCGGATTATAAGACGCAATATCAACGATCGGCTGCTAACGGGTATTTTTTCATACATAAAGCGCATAGAGACGTATAAGACGCATGAAATGAAAACAAAACTCTTAAGTTCCGTCGGAAGCTCAGTTTGGGGTCTTCCAACCTGGCGCAGGGCGTCTTCTTGCTTCCTCCACTTCCGTTTCATTGATTCGTTTAATGTTGAATTCTCTCTCGCAGCTGCTCTATGTCCATGTTGTACTGCGTGACTGATAGCGCTGAGTTTGAAATCCGCTTCGAAAATGAATGAATGAATGCCGTACCCTAATGCTGAAGCACATACCGTATTACTCTACTCCGCGATGATGCGCACTACGGTTGCCGTAAGCCTTCGTAACTTACAAGACCGTGCTAAAAACATTTTCACAGATTTATGAGCGCCGTGTACCATCTACAATCGGTTCTAGGTCAGAAAGCACA
This sequence comes from Ancistrus triradiatus, assembly GCA_025084515.1. Lineage (NCBI taxonomy): Eukaryota > Metazoa > Chordata > Actinopteri > Siluriformes > Loricariidae > Ancistrus > Ancistrus triradiatus. The sequence goes on from JAJAGP010001714.1 coordinate 19,393, forward strand.
ACCAGAATTAATTCATACATTAGACGCACCGCATTTTTAGGCGCACTGTCGATTTTTGAGAAAGTTAAAGGATTTTAAGTGCGCCTTATGGTCCGAAAAATACGGTATTCTAAATCCAAAAGTATTCATTTAACAAAATATTTATTCTCAATTTCATTTTTCCTACAGTATTCTACAGTATTCATTTGGCTTAGAAAGGGAAATCTTTGACAATCTCATAAGTCATTTATGGTTGAACATTTGTAAAAATTTGTTAGTTAAATGTTCATACATGTGACCTTAAGTGAATTCTTGTAAGTGTTTCTCTTTAGATGTGCTATAACAGGCGGTAATTGCTAACTATTGACAATAACTGCAAATCACTATTAACGCAATACAGTAAATCAGTAACACATAATTAAATTCTTTCACCATAATTAGATCACTAACCATTTAATTTGTTCACGGTCAGAACTTGTTTCTTATACAAGTGATCTGTTAGTGGGGTTTTAAAAACTATATCAATTCTATAATTAGTCTACACTTGATGAAAGGTTACTCTATTACAATACTATTCAGATGAAAGAGTCACAACATATCAAGACCTTCATTTTGATATTCTCCCTTAACTAATACTGAATTCACTCTACCCTTCAAAATCTCTTTATCTTTCCATAGTTTTTCATTAATGCATATCTTAATTGACACATTGCGATATTAAAGCACATTTAGTTTTCATTGTCAATTTAATACATTGTAAATTTATCTTTACTGGTTTACTCTATCAAAATAATGTTGTTGTTTTTTTTTTTTTTGCACTTATCGGCAGCTGCAAGCACAGAACGCACATAATTCCTAAATGAGTAAACCAGTTCTGTACACCAAATTGTCTGGACTTTATTAATTTAAATGCATGATCATCCGTTGAGCATCTTCAAATCTGAATAGTTCATCAACATACCAATGTGAATCATAAATTCAAATCTGACTGCAACTGACTTATTATTCCTAGCAAAGCTGTTCCATCCAGCATGCCAATACACTTTGTCCTTGGGAATTCAAACAACTGTCAGCACCGTGCAACCATTGCTCCTTCATTAATCAACACTAATTATGGGTATTGATTGAGTCGAACATCAAGATTTCAAGTTGAAAGGGTTCGGTAGAGTGTAAACTGGAAACATTAGAGCCTGTGGCATAACCTGAAAAGGCCAGAGAACGGGCTCTCGCCCTTGGATCAAGCTGCGCTTTGCAAAGCGGACAGATATTATACAAAAAACACTCTCTCATTAAGTGCTGTCCAACTGAATCAGGTTTACAGCTCTGCTCCACAAAAGGTGAATAGTCACTCAATCTCATCGTTTAGGGACTCCTCATATACATGTACGCAAACACATTCACACACCTTGGCTTAGTAGCAGTATCACAGCTCTCACTGTACACACACCACATCAAGGTCACGTTCACCCAACGGTCTTTTGTTGAAATTACAGAAGCTGATAAAATTTGAAGTCTTGAAAGATTCCAATTTAAAAGTCTAATAAAGCCATCCACTAAACCAACTCATTTCTATTTGTATGACAGTTACAATTCACTGTAAAGCAACAAGAAAGTTTGTCCACAGAGACAAGTGTCCTACTAAATAAAGGTAAGGGAATTTTGATACTTTTGCATTGACATGCTCTAAGAGAGCAACAGGTCACTTAAAACAACAAAAAGCAGGCAAATAATGCACATCTTCTCAAGAATGGAGCTGTTTAATTAGCCTAAAAGCTCAGGTCTGTAAACAAAAGCTGCATTACTATATTGCCACAGTGCAGTTATGACAGTTATGACTTTTTGACGGATTGCTGCGTGGGCTTCTAAGTATTCCAAGCCAATATGGCATCAGTATTCTGTAGGCACAACAGTTGAGTACAAATCTACATGATTAATTTAAATGAACACACATATATTTTATACACCAGGATTCACACATATCATCCTTAAACTTCATTTAACACATCTCAAGGTTACCCAGTCTATACACGGACAGTAATGGCAATGCATGGCCGGAACACTTTAATGGCTCATAATCTAAAAGCTTTGGACAGTTTTCAAATCGAAATACAACTTTAAAACCCTGAACAGTGGGTTTTATGTATCAGGTACCAAGGTGTAAAAGTAATGTGTCTTACTGGACATATAAGTACATTTCACTATCATAAAGAATAATGGATATAATTATGCATCGAAAGAATAACTATATAAATAGAAGAATGCAGATTAGTACAGATATAAATATCTGTCTTTATCTGTTCAACTTTTAGCATAAAATGAAACGAAATCTGTTTATTTCTATCCAGAACAAAAAGCCATTGCTAACGTCCTGGAGACTCAAAGAAATTTGTTGGAGTTGAAAATATGAGTGAGACAATAACATACGAAGTTGTTTTATTGACAAATTGTAAATGTTTTGTATGCTTGCAGCTTGCTTCCACACAGCACCATCATAAAAATGCTGGCATGTTGCCTTGCTCAATAGAGCCATCTAGTGACAAACTGCGTGAATTGCGTCATTAAAAAGTAAATAAAGCCAATAAAAATAAATACGCTATTTCTTTCCTCCGCGTTTACAAACTGCTTCTTCTGTACATGCGACACTGTGCTGTGCACAAAACTAAAAAGGATGTCTCTCCATAATTAGAGCCTTAGATGCTAGAGTATCAGCCATAAATATCGTGTGTGATCTTTATAGGGATAGTATAAAATAAAGAAAATGGAAGAAAGTTAAGCCGACTGGCTTTTTGCCACATTGATGGGAATTTTATGGCCTAACCAGGTAATAGCACTGTTATTTATCGTCGGGCAAAACAGTTTAATAGACCCGTGCACTGCGTTAATTACACACAACATCTGTGCTCTGAGCTGCACCAGCCTTTATTGCCCATTAAATTAAAGCCGCTCTTCTTCACTAAACTGGAGATCGATAGTGGCAGGAAAAACAACAAGAATAAAAATGCTATCATAATACATGTTCGCTAAACCATCAGAAGTCACGTCACCGCGGGAAATACCTTTACTGAATCAATAATCCACTAAATTGATACCAAACGTAGCTTTCAATCTCAATAAGTAAGTAAAGTTAAAGGTTTATTATTATGTCGTGAGTTACATCTGCAGCACGCATTCTGTCGCTGAGATTTAAGAAAAACAAAACAGTAAGAGAAACGCATTTAATTAAATAAAATACGAGGCAGTTTTCAATTTAGGCTATATCATCAATGTACTTACAGATTACACTCGGCTATATGAGGTTAAATACCGCAGATTTAATCTCATAAATGCCTAACTTAATTTTAACAGGTCCAAAAAAGAGCGCAGCATTTTGGTCACTCGGACAGCTCACTAAAACACTGCAGTGACCGGGCACAAAGTCCGTTTTAAATCGCTGAGAAGAGTTTATTCTTTTACAAATAAGCATTCGCTGAAATATGAAAGTCGCTAGTGTATACAGAAGATATCCTACCTCAGAACGGTGAAGGTTCGTCCCTGCTTTCAAGACGCCTTTCGGCGTTCACCCTCCGCCTCCGTGTCTGGAATATTAGTACTCTCCACTTTCGGTCGGACCATTTGGCGCTTTAACAGAAACAGAATCGCCTGTTTAAATTCAGCAGAGATGTCGGCAGGTATCTGTTAACAGGGCACTGAAGAGCTTGTGACGAGCTGAGTTCAAAGCTGGTGAAGAGCTCGCAGAGGAAGCTTTATAAGAAGCGGGCTTCAGAGCTGACGAGGATGAGGAGGTTGATTCAGAGTTTATGAGAAGCTGGGTTCAGAGCTGCTGAGCAGCTCGATGGTGAGCTTGGTTCAGAGCATCAGCTCTGTCAGGAGCTTGGTGTGGAGCTGGTTATACAGCTTGGTGAAGCTGAGGAGCTGGATGAGGAGCTTGGTTCAGAACTGGCGAGGAGCTTCGAAGAGTTTGCAGAGGAGCTTACAGAGGAGCATGGTGAGGAGCTGGTGCAAGGCTGCTAAGGAGCTGGATGAGGAGCTTGGTCCACAACTGATGGGAGTTGACGAGTGGCTGGCAGGAAGCTCGCTTCAGAGCTGATGAAGGGCTTGTTAAGAAGATTTGTGAGAAGCAGGGATGTCTCTAGGCATTTATGATCAGCAGCTGAACTTTCACAGGGGGGTGGGGGTTTCTGAGAGTATGCTTATAAATAAAATTTAACCTCAGAATGTCTCTATGTAAGTAACTATTTTAGAGCGAAGAGCATAAAGCCCTACAGTATATCTTATCATACTGTTTACTGAGCATAAAGTCTTTGAGCAAATGCTTTGTGACCAAGAATATAATCTTTTCTATTCAAGTTCTAGTTCTAAGAATGTTATTCAATTCCACATCCTACTAGTTAGCCTATTTATTAATGTCATGTCAGCATTTATCCATGACAGAAGCACGGTTACAGTTGCACATGTGAAACACACTCCCACTGGCTATGTAGAGAGACCAATTAACCTAAAGCATGGTTTTATAATGTATCAGGAAACCGGAGAACCCAGAGAGAATCCACTAGGACACAGGACATCGTTTTTCAGCTGTAACAGTAATAAGCATCCGCAAATGAGAGCTGGTTTTCAATATTTATTCAAAAAACTCCAAATCAGAAAAACTTGGGACAGTATGGAAAATCGCATACTATTTAAAAAAAATACAATGTTTCTTACATTTACCTCATTGTTTATTTCATTACAGACAGTTTAAACCTGAGATATTTCATGTTTTGTCTGGTTGACTTCATTTCATTTGTTAAAAAACATCCATTCTTCCATTTCAGGCCTGTAACACATTCCAAAAAACTTTAGACCGGTCAATTTAGGGCTAGTGATGAGGTAAACAAAAATTTAATAAATTAAAGATGTGATTCCACACAGTACAAAAGCAGTATCTACAAAAGACTTAGTCTTTGATGAGCAAAGATTGGTGAGGATCTCCAGTTTGCCAACAAATGCATGTATTGAAATGTTTAAAAACAATGTTCCTCAAAGAAAGGTTGGAAGAGATATGCAATTTTCAGACCTATGTTTTTCTGATTTGGCTTGTCTTGCATTGTCTTGTTGAAAAATGCATGGCCAGCCCTGTTAAAGATGTTGTCTTGAAGAGCACTGACAGAACCCCATACCATAACAGACCCTTGCTTTTGGACTTGTCACTGATTTAAAAAAAAAGTCAACTTCTTCCTAAAAAGATCTGGAATATTGATTCATCTGAACACTATACGCATTTACACTGTGTGATGGTCCATCCCTCATGCTCAGAGCCTAGAGAAATTGTTACAGGTTTTGAACATGATTAACATATGGCTACTTTTTGCACAGTAACATTTTAGGAGGCCTTTGTGAATGCAACTCTGTATTATAGTGCTCCACGGTTTGCCAAAGTAATCCTTTGCTATTATGCACAATAAAAGTAGAAATATTCAAATCTTTCTTTGAGGAACATTGTTTTTAAACAATTCAATTATTTTCTCACACATTTGTTCACAAACTTGAGATCTTCTGCCCATATTTGTTCCGCAAAGCCTCAGCCTTTCATGGATACTGCTTTTGTACCAAATCATGATTTTAATCACCTGTTGACAACACCTGTTTGAAATCACATAATAATTTTTTATTTTATCTCATTGCTAGCCATAAATTGCCTCTCCCCCCAACATTTTTGGAATGTGTTGCTGGCCTGAAATGAAGGAATGGATGTTTATTAACAAGTGAAATTAGGTTTACCCGAAAAAAAACATGACATTTATTGGGTTGGTGCTGACTGCAATGAAATAAAAGTCAAAGTAAATGTAAGGAACACGTTTTTTGTTTATTTGCATTTTCCGTAGTCTGAACATTTTTCTGATTTGGGGTTGTAGGCTAAATGTTGCTACAATGTTAGATAGACATTAATACATGCTATGTTTATGCGTATTCCACATTAATTGTGATAACATGTAAGCGTCCCTACTTTATAGAGCCTGTAGAACAGACATAATAAAGGTAGCCTTCCGCTAAGCTCAGTGCACTGAGTGCGAGGCCTATGTGTTTACACTTCCGCTCGCAACAGACGTTTGTTTTTGAAATTGTATCTGTGGTAACTGTGTGTTGTTTGTGGTGATTGTTTTCACTGAGTAAGAAATTATACCAAAAATCCATAACTTTACACTACCCAGGCAATTTTTGAGAGAGTGGGGATGGCTAGAGCATATTTGGGCTTCCAAAATCATGGCTAGAAAGTCCCCTGGTGAGAAGCTTGCGGAGAAGACTTCTCCTCACGCGCACGCTCTGCTCCGCATCCTTAAGCGCGCGGCCTCATTTTAAACTCACGTGACGTCAGTCTCTGGCAGAGAGGATGCGCGCGCCGTGGTGCACGGCTTCAGGTCGTTACGGTCGTTTCACTCAATTTATTTTTAATAACTTCGTTTCATCAAGCATTGCATACGTGGATTTAATCTGCTTCCTTTGGATGTGAATTGATCCTACTTGTGTCTATAGACTTTTCATTAATCAGCCAACGTTTATTTAGTTTCAGTTTGGTTTGATTAATAGTTCAAATCATCACTAATCATGTCATTTTAAGTTTAAAAAAGGCTATGCAGAATAATGCATTGGTTAATAGTCGTCATGCATAAGAAACTACTGCCAATCATAACAGAAAACAGTCTAATTATAAACGTGATCAATAGGCAGAAGGCCTAATATATATGTTTAGATTTTTTTATCATTTCTACAGATCATGATGTTTCTAAGCAATGAGAAACAATTAAAAATAGTACTACTCAATCGAAGTGAAAGAGAATTTGCTACAGAATTCCACAAGCCGATAACAGAATTGTGTGAGTAGACCTGTTTGCCTTTTCCCAATAACACTAGACTTATGAGTCACCCTAGGGCAGTGGTTCCCAAAGTGGGAGCTATGGCAGGGGGCAAAGCAATGCAAATGAGGCATGTATAAGATACATAATGAATATTTTGTGTTGTTCTTTGGTATGGATTGCAATTATTACAATAAATTCCAAAAGAATGAGTGTCAGAGTAGGGGGTGGGTACATATTCTCATCTACAAAAGGGGGCACTGCAGAAAAAGCTTGGGAAACACTGCCCTAGAGAATAAAGTATGACTGGGGTATGTGCTGCTATAATCAAAATAATCAGCACATCCATCATGCCAGTTACTTTCCTACTTTCACTTTTACATTAACCTCTTTCTAATGCAGTCACCTCTTTTTTACCCCATCCATGCAAGAAAAGAAAAAGCTCCAGAATCTGTATCCCTATTGTGTTTATAACACAGTGGATTTACTGGTCACACCTTTGATTGCCTATGCAAGCACATCTATATCTGTGCCCCAACTGCTCCATAACAGCCAGGCTTCTGAGTAGCATGAAGCACCATGTAAAGGAGAACAGAGATACACTGCTTCACCAACATAATTATAATACACCTGGAATAGAGGTGATATACCACAAACTATCAGCCAGTGTGTTGGAGTTACATCCAGCTGTCTTACATGGAAGGCAAACAGAAGTATCAGTTACTGTGGACACAATAAATAAGTAATTAGAACAAGCACATTAGTAAAATCTGTAATTTACCCTCCAGCCAGCCCTACATCACAATGCCCAGCCAGTGTCGCCCTCTTATATAAATTAATTAACACCTTGTGACCAGTCAGAATCAAGGATTTAGCAATGCCATGGTATATCTCATGGGTTATGGTATTGCATACCGCTTTTTGTAACTACATTTCATTGTGACAACATACCTGCATTTGAAGTCCTTAAACAGTGGTACCTCGGTTCTTGTTCGTTTCAGAAGCCTTGTAGAGAACCGAAAACAATGAGTACTGAGCAAATTTCTCCCATAAAGAATCATGTAAATTGAATTCATGTGTTCCAGAAACCCCAGAAAGTCCATACTGTATAAGGCATTATATGCTTTAATGGAGTTGTATTGTACCCATATTTACGATGGGGATATCTTCCTGACACATCCATCAGAAGTTAAATGTATCATGAACCAATGAGTTTAATGAGTGTTTGGTAGAGTGGTCTATACTTAATATAATGGAGCCTATGATAAGTAATAATAAGTAAATAACTGCTTAAAACACTTACATTAACCTACAGTTGGCCAAAATAATTAACATTAAAATCATTAAAGCTTATTTTGTAATGAAGTGTTGAAAAATGTCATGGAATTTAGTGAGTAGTGGATTTTAAAGTAAAAACTCAAAGCAAACACTTATTCTTTTGATAACTCAGGGCACTAGCATAGCTGGCTAAGCTAACTGCAGCCTGTTTCCTTTCGGTTTCCTTTCATTTTCCTTTTGGTTGGCTGTAATTTCTAATCTTTTTAGGACCCATGGGGACTGCACTAAGAATACAGTAATGTAGGTGTAAACAATAAAGAAAAGCACAATAAACACAGCAGAGTAGGGGTTGAGCAACAGACTGAGCAAGAACTATTGTGAACCTGAATCAATGTGTACTGAATCATGAATCAAGTTTCTGCTGAAATTAGTCATGCATTCTTGACTCATACAAGTTTAAGCAAGTTTGCTGAGTACCAAGCAAACAACTAGAACTGAGACAAATTTTTCTAGTCAAAATGCATCGAGAACCAAATTCTGAGGTGGTAGAGAACCGAGGTACCACTGTGTTGTGTTTCAGCCAGTCAATTTGAATTAATTATTTTTACTTACCTGTTTAATCCAGTTTAAGGGCACAGGGCATTGGGTCTATCCTGCCTTGCTGTACAGTGCTCAAGACGAGAACCAGCCCAGTCTATCGCATGGCATATGCATATGCACACACACACACACACACACACACACACACACTCACAAAGAGACACTTTAGAGATGCTAGTTGACCTATCTCCTGTCTTTTTAATGTGACAGAAAACACACAGGCAGCAGCCAGGCCAGGACTCTGAAGCACCCTGGTCTCTGAAGCAGTGAGGTGACAGTACTAACCATTGCATCACCATGCGGTTCTTAATATTTGATTTAAAAAAAAACAATGTCACAACACATGGATGCTCCTTCAGTACTTACTCATATTACTTTGTGGTAAAAAGGGAATACTTCTTTTGTTTGTTTAGAAACAAAGATAATGAGACATGATTACAGATCATTTCTTGTTGTATTGTCCATGACATATTACAAAATAAATCAATAGCATAAAAAACCCTTTCAATAAAGGCAAGTCTACCATTTACAACATTTAGTGCAACTTTATCCAGAGTGACTTACAACTGATAACACGACTTACATCTGAGAACCCGTTGATTAAGGGTCTATATATATTATAGCTGTCTAACCCTTCTCAACATAATGAAGAAAGTGGTGTGTAGGCGCATGCTAATTGGGCCTGATAACATCAAAAGGCTAATAATTTAGCTATGTCAGCCAAGCCTAACTAGTGGTGGAGGGACTTTATCTTCAAATTAGCCTAACGGACTAGTGAGTTTGATGTTTACTTAAACTTTTGGTTGCCTCTGTATACATCAGAAATGAGTTATCCTACATTGTTGAATGGTTGTATGATTTGCGGATTATTTTCAAACACGTTACACAGAAAATTAAGCTATGAAAACACAGGAAAACATTGTGCTGTATCATACATGCTATTTTTGTCATTTGTAGTTGCATTTGTGGACTGTTGGTATTGTGAAATCCATACATTTAATTTAAAGTCTAAGTTTTTGTTGTACTTTTATTGTGCATTAACAATATGTGTGTGAGTTTTGCAGTTATACGCCCAAGTATCTTCTAATCAGTGACCTCTGTTATTTATGCTACACTAAATCCTAAAAGGTTCATATTATAATGCATCCAACTCCATAGACAAACTGTGGCAGTATGGTGGCAGCAGAATGGGTTGAACTGAACACATCAGTCACTCTCATTATGATATTTTCATAGGCTTCCAAAAAACAGAAGAGTTAGTTCATCAACATTCTACTCTCCTCTAATAAAAACAAAGTCCATAAAGAAATGGTTTCCCAATTTTGACGGAGAACTTGGCAGGCTTGCTCAGAGACCAGACCTTAACTGCACTGAAGGCAGGAAATCATTTCATCATGGACTTTGTCTTAGGAGAGCAGGGTAGAAAGTTGATGAACTTATATTATGCTCATTGGCATGGCGGAAACCTATGAAAATGTCATATTGAGAGTGTCATATTGACAAAAATCTAGTGTAAAGCATTTTGAGAAAAAGTGAAACCTGCTGTAGTTAACAATTTCCATACTAATAAGTATGTTTTGGTGTAGTTTTTGGTTTGTAGTTTAATTTCCACGTTTTATCTACCACATCCCTTTTCTTCATGTACTGTACAAGTACTGAAGAAATATTTAGTATCAATATAAATAATGTAAGGAAAAAGCCTTTTGTTTACCTTCAGTTATGTTTAAAGTGGTGGAATGGTTAGTTCTGTTGAGTCACAGCCCTAGAGAACCCTGGTGGAGTTTTTTTTTTTAGAGTTTTCATGTTCTCCACATGTTCACATGTTTTTTTTTCCACGTTAAAAAGCCATGGGTTTGGTTACTTGGTCTCTCTAAACTGTCCCAATGTGAGTGAGTGTATGTGTCTGTGTATGTGCCCTATCTAAGGTTGGTTCCAGCCTGTGTTACCAGTTAGGTAGGTTCCCTGCTACCCTGAATTGGATTAAGTAGGAATGAATGAATGAACAAACCTAGTCTGTACAGATTGGAAGAGCAGCGTTTACGTCATTTAATATGCACATACGTCTCTTCACCAGCATGGCCCACTTATGGGAAATAATGCAATTGCAAAAATAGAGTGCACAGTCAGTAAAACGTGTACAAAATAGTGTGACCTTACAGTAGATGATTGGGATTTCTGAGGAGGGATTGGGAACTTCTCAGGAACCTGACAGTAGTTTAATGCCACAGTATTTAAAATAATTTTGTTCCTCACCAAGGTTAATTTAGATTCATTGCTAGCTCAGCACATAGGTTCTGCAGCATAAAATTTGCACATATTCTAATAATCCTCAAAATATTTGCCTATTAAAGATAATAAGACATGTAACGGCATTGCCAACTAAGCTCATCCATAACTCCCTGAATTAGTCTCTATAAATACTGAGGAAGTCTCTATTGTAAATGGAAAATTTGACCTTTACACTGTGTTAACAATTTGACCCACATACCAATCTATATATGCTAATTGGAACCAGTCATCCAGCAGGATTTAACCCTATAAAAGCTCAATGGGCTTGTAATCATTCAATTTAACAGGTGCTGAAGAAATGCCCGTACTGCTGAGCCACACTACCAGCTTGCGTCGCAGATCTCTGCATGTCTGTGAAGAATGCTTTATTATGCACCAATCTGCTGCACAAACCCACCAGCTACTCGATCTCAAATTCCTTTTGCACTATCACATAGGATTTGACAGGACACTTCTACTATGAAAGATGATACCATATGGAAAAAACCTCATATTAGACCAAAATCATCACAGTCCAACTCATATAGAATAAAATGCATCATTAATCTGACTACTCGTTTGAATTAGATCAGACACATTTCAGCAGTGGAGTGCCTATGCAAATCCAGCAATTATCCAGATCTGCTCCCATTGGCATCCCGCAGGGAGGCTACAGGCTCTGGAATGCGCTGATTAAGCTGGTTTGTCGTTTCAAGATTCAAAATGTTGTTTGTCACAAACACACTTACAGGTATAAATACAGGTGTAACACGAAGGTGAAGTGAAATGAAATGAAATGTAGCACAGTTCACATGGAAGAGTACAGCTATTTATGCTACTATATTAAAGTTGTATCAACATACTTATGGTCAAGGCAACTCTGAGAGCTGACGTGAGAGAGCTCATTAAATGAACACTAACAGAATAAAGACCTGAGGCTGAAAGTTTCATCTACAAAAATTAGAGATATCTAATCTCTCTACCCCACACTGTTGGAACACTATCCTGCACGTACATTCAGCATATAGCAACACAATCATACATACAGTATTTATAAAATGCACCCTGTTTAGTATCCACACAATGTTTTTTTAATTATTATTATTTTTCATTTTAATAAACTATCAAATGCTTTACGTCCTCATTTTGACAGGCTACAATTTCAGCATTTCAACTTTATTCTCAAAACACTACAACTTTATGCTTGACATACAAGTTTATTCTCAAAATTTTACGAGTGTATTCTTGAAGTCTAGCATATATTTTTAAATAAGTGTCCCTAAAATGCCATCAGAGATTCATCTGTCCACCTAATGATTTTTCAGGTGAATTTGACTTGTCACATTTCTCACTTTAATTCACTTTAATTACTGGTCATAGAAAGATTCACCATCTCTGTACTCGCCATTAAAAAAGTATAACATAAATAAATTGTGGTCAAAAGTACCGCATTCTCAACAGCAGCACAACTTGGATTTTTTAGTACATATTTTTGTTGTGCTATCTTCAACTGATACACTTAAGGTTCTTGTAACCTGCTTTTTAAAAAAGGATTTAGATTTATTACTTAATCTTTTACTTTTACTTTATTCAGACTCCATCTGTTTTATTTAACCTAGTTAGTATCATTCCATACAGACCTGTAATTGAACTCTTACAGTGCTGCTAATTCAGTGGAATTAGGAGATTAGCAGGTGTTTGACTAGCTTGTTAGCTAGTTACATTACAAGCACTGTAGTATAATTCCTTGTTCATTTCATGTGTTTGTCCTCGTTGCTGTATCAGCACTTATATTAATGCTCCCGAAGATTAAACATAAATGGTATGCCATGACCTCAGGCTGTGAGCTTCTGAGGCTGCTGATCTTGCCTTTGTGCCAGCTGGAAGTGAACCTGATCCACCCAACAAAAGCAGACCCGTGTAACAATAATCCATCCCTATCAATTTGTGTAGCCTAAACACGATTGTTTAGGGTCTGAGAAGTATTAGGACAGGCTAGTACCAGTGTCGACTGTGACTACAGTATTCAGTTCCACACAATGTAAGTTTGTGCTTTGTGTGTCGCAGGTTTTACCATAGTTTTTTGGTGGAAAGGAAACTATGAATGGTTACTATGGCATCTCTACCATGGTTTTACCAAAGTACCATAATAAAACCATGGAAGATTTATAGTATATACATATTTACTACAATACCTTAGTAGTTTAACTAGAACTAGTTGAACTAACTCTGAACTATGTAGTTTTTAGTAACTATGATCATTGTATGACACTATGAACTAAGGTATCTTATGGTAAATATGTGTAAATTATGAATCTGGCATGGTTTTACTATGGTATTTTGGTAAAACCATGGTAGAGATACCATAGTAACCATTCATAGTTTTCTTTCTGTCAAAAAACATGGTAAAACCATGCTTAAGTTTCACAAAGTGATGTATCCTTGGTGGTGTTCTGCTAAGAGTAATGTCTTGATGCATGCTCAATAATCCAGGTGAGAAAATCCCAGAAGTTGAATCTGTTCATCTGGACATAGATTTAGTCGGAGAAACGTTTCGTCACTCATCTAAGTGACTTCTTCAGTCGAAACGTTTCTCCGACTAAATCTATGTCCAAATGAACAGATTCAACTTCTGGGATTTTCTCACCTGGATTATTGAGCATGGGACCGCCAACGAGGCGACGCCCGAGAGCGGAATCGACGAGGCGACGCTTGACAGCAGAGACGAGCCGTGGACGGGATGCTGGAGAGCAGAGCCGTGGACGGGATGCTGGAGAGCAGAGCCGTGGACGGGATGCTGGAGAGCAGAGCCGTGGACGGGATGCTGGATCTCCCTGGAGGAGACAGTCACTGAACGGTTTCCGTGGAGGAGACGTTCACTGAACGGGTCTCTTGGGAAGAGACGTTCTCTGGAGAGGACACGGCCCCTAGAAAGGCCTCTGTCGAGGATGGGACAACCACTGGGACTGCAGACGCCCTGGAGGCAGCCACTGGAACTGCAGACGGCCTGGAGGCAGCTACTGGAACTGCAGACGTCCTGGGGGCAGCCACTGGAACTGCAGACGCCCTGGGGGCAGCCACTGGCACTACTGACGACCTGGAGGTGGGTCTCTCGCGGTTGTGCTTTTATAGGTCGTCCCACGGCTGAACGCAATCACGGTGATCGCGGTGGGACTTCCTGATAGGTCCATATGCCAGTGCGCGCTGCCGTGGTGCGTGACACATAGCATAATTCACACCACAGTAGTCATGCTATTGAACTTTCCACAACGTTTATCAGCATTGCAGTCTCATTGTAATATTTCTGTCAATTACTTGTTGCAGATATTTTCTAATCTTTGCACAGAAAGGGTCTGGGGTATCTGTGCCTTGATTACAGTTTAAAAATAGATATTTAGATAAATTAATTGGGCTGATATTCAGACTAATTAATTACATTAATTTTGTGTGAAACCATCGCACAGGTTACCCAACTGCTTTATGGGTCCTGTCAGCAGGAATCAAGTTGTTATGCGTGATTGTTGTAGACTGCAGAAATTCATTACTGAAGCCATTGCTTGGCAATCACACTATCAGCCACCCATTGTTGGTCTCACCCAGGATTGAACCCACAACTTCATGCATGACAGTCAGTTGCTCTAACCACTGTACCACTGGAAAGCTATAACAGTCATGCCTGACCTACTGCCTAATCTATGCACTGCTGTTCACACCTCATAATGTGTGAAATGCAATCTCATTATGATTATACAACCCAAAATATGGATATTTTTCTTGCAAACAGTGGTATGACCTAACTTGGGCCCTGACTTACTTATGTTTAGCATTTACAACTTTATTTTTATATGTATTGGGTCAGGGGTGTGTCCATGTGTGGGCTGGAGAGGCCAGAGGAATCTCCTGCCCAGTAACACAATTATAACTTTTTTAGCCTTCATAGATTTTGGTAACATTGTTATTGGTCATCAAAAATACACTGCCTGAAAATATATGCAGAACACACTTAAACACAGTTGTTGAACTATTGCAGAGTTAAGGCTATACCTAAATGACTTCATGCTCCCTAGGTACAACACATGTGCTGTTACCTACGCTACTTAGTGCATTCTGTGTCCAATATAAAGATATTTGGGATTGAGCCAGCTGCCGCAGTTCTTATGTAACACTATGTAACAATGATTTTAATAAGCGACAGACTGTATTCGGCTTTATTGCACAAGTAGTTATCAGTTGTTCAACACCAGTGTACTTTTCTTTCTTTGTAACATGTCACTTTAGATTTCATTATTAATTTAAGTGAATAAATGGATATGAATGTATCGTATGGCACAGATTAAAACAAGGTCACTTGATTGATTACACATTGCAAAGCAAGAAGTGTGTGCAATACATTTAGCAATTAGAATGTGTAAGCTACTATATAAAAGCAGTAAGCTCAATATAAAAATAAAAAATATATGGAAGGTAGAAACATAACAGTCCAGTACATTAGTGCTATGTTACAAATCTTGACTTTCATAACAGTAGGTTCTAGAATGTTGCTGGATTCACAGTAATCCCCTGAACAGACAGTAAGGTTTGAGAAGAATAGCTAGAAAGAGACTTCATTGGAGTGGTATTGTCCTATTTCCGAGCTAAATCACTGTGTGTATAGAGAAACACGACAAGATGAAAGAGAAGCTTTCTGTGCAATACATTCTCTCACCGACCACTTGATTGGGTGCACCTTGCTAGTACCAGGTTGGACTCTATTTTGCCTTCAGAGGTGCCTTAATTCTTTGTGGCATAGATTCAACAATGCTGGAAATTCCTCAGAGATTTCTGTCCATGTTGACATGATAGAATCACGCAGTTGCTGCAGATTTGACAGCTGCACATCCATAAACAGGATCTCCTGTTCCACCACATCCCAAAGATGTTCTATTGGATTCAGATCTGGTGACTGTGAATTCATTGTCATGTTCAAGAAACCAGTTTGAGATGATTTCAGCTTTGTGACATGGCATGTTATCCTGTTGGAACTAGCCATGAAGATGGGTACACTGTGGTCATAAAGGGATGGAACAATACTCAGATAGTCTGTGATGAAAAAGGTCCTGCCACCCCATCCCTTTAAAAAATGCATGCTGTACTTGTATTCCTTTTCCCCCTTCTCAAAATTAAACTACACACTTGGTTATTTAGGAAAAGTAAAATTTTTGTTGTTGCCCACCCAAATAACTCATTCAAATGCCCACCCAAAGATGATGTCCTAGTAAGGCCGTTTGTATTGGGTACAGTCATCTACTTATCTATCTCGCCTGTTTTAAGGAGCACCCCTTATTTTATTGAGCTCATACAATCAACTCCAGAATTATTTGCACCCTTCATGAAAATTAGCAAATTATTTTAGAATATAAAGACATGAATTTAGTTGTATTTCATGCTCAACAAATACAGTCGTATGAAAAAGTTTGGGCACCCCTGATAATTTTCATGATTTTTCTTTATAAATCATTGGTTGTCCAGCTCAGCAATTTCAGGTAAATATATCATATAGCAGATGAACACCGTTATATTTGAGAAGTGAAATTAAGTTTATAGGTTTTTTTACAGAAAGTGTGGCAGTAATTTATTCAAACAAAATTAGGCAGGTGCATAAATTTGGGCACCCTTGTCATTTGAATACCTTTAGCACTAATTATGAGAACACAAAATTTGTTTTGTAAGCTCATTGACCCTTGATCTACATACACAAGTGAATCCAACTATGAGAAAGTGTTAAGGTGGCCAATTGGAAGTTTTTCTCCTCTTTGTATCTTCTCTGAAGAGTGGCAACATGGGAGCCTCAAAACAACTCTCAAATGGCCTGAAAACAAAGGCTGTTCAACATCATGGTTCAGGGAAGGGAAAAGCTCTCTCAGAGATTTCAGCTGTCAGTTTCCACTGTGAGGAACATAGTGAGGCAATGGAAGACCCACAGGCACAGTTCTAGTTAAGGAAACTCTCGAAGTGGGCAGACCAAGACAAAACCTCAGATAGGCAGAGGCGAAGGATGGTGAGAACAGTCATAGTCAAGCCACAGACCACCTCCAAAGACCTACAACCTCATCTTGTGCTGCAGATGGTGTGACTGTTCATCGTTCAACTATACAGCGCACTTTGCACAAGGAGAGGCTGTATGGGAGAGTAATGCAGAAGAAGCCTTTTCTGCAGACAACGCCACAAACAGAGTCACTTGAGGTGTGCTACAGCACATTTGGACAATCCAGCGTTCATTTTGGAATAAAGTGCTGTGTACTGATGAAACTAAAATTGAGTTATTTAGACATAACAAAGGAGCGGAAAAAGAACACAGCATCCCAAGACAAACACTTGCTACCCACAGTAAAATTTGGTGGGGGGGGCGGTTTCCATCATGCTGTGGGACTGTGTGGCCAGTGCAGGTACTAGGAATCTTGTTAAAGTTGAGGGTCGCATGGATTCCAGTTAATATCTCCAGATTCTGTGAACAAATGTTCAAGAATCAGTGACAAAGTTGCACCACCGAGGCCAACGACCCCAACCCTGCTCAAAATCTACTAAGGCATTCATGCAGAGGAACCAGTACAACGTTCTGGAATGGCCATCTCAGTCCCCAGACATGAATATAACTTAAAATGGCGGCGGCTGTCCATGCTCGGAAACCATCAAACCTGACTGAACTGGAGATGTTTCTAAAGAAGAATGGTCCAAAGCATTTTCAACCAGAATCCAGACTGGAAGCTGTAGGAAGCGTTTAGCGTACGGCTGTTATTTCTACAAAAGGAGGATCTACTAAATATTGATGAACTTTTTCTGTTGGGGTGCCCAAATTTATGCACCTGCCTAATTTTGTTTGAATAATTACTGCACACTTTCTGTAAATCCTATAAACTTCATTTCACTTCTCAAATATCACTGTGTTCATCTGCTATATGATATATTTAACTCAAGTTGCTGATCTGAACAACCAATGATTTATAAACTAAAATCATGAAAATTATCAGGGGTGCCCAAACTTTTTCATACTACTGTAGGTAGGCTCTATATTTTATTTTTTTACACATTTTGTTGTTTTTGAACAAAATCTTTCCTTAGTAATATATTTTAAACATAGGTCATCCCATTTATTAACATTTGGTGACGATGATTAGCTTTCTATAAGCTTCAACCCTGAACCACCCTCAGTGCAGAATAGTTATAGGTCATATATATTCTTGTGTCTTCCTAAATGCTTGTGGACTGCCCTCTTCAATATTTACCTCAGGTTTTCAGTTGGGTTCAAATCAGGACACCGTGAAAGCCACTGAAAACTTTGATTTTATGTTTCTGTCTGGATTTTGATGTGTGTTTGGGGGTCATTATTAAGTTTCAGCTCTCTTGCAGAGGCAGACGGATTTTCAGCTAAAATCGCCTGGCATTTAGTGGCATTGATTATGCCATTGATTTTCACAGAGCATGGATCACTAGCAGCATTACATCCCCAAAGCATTTATGATCCACCGCTATATTTGAATCACAAGATTTTATTCGTAGTTCAAATGACTTAATATCAGACAGTCCATTTTGTGGCTTGCACGTAGGAAAGGCTTCTTTTGTGGAACCTTCCCAAAAAGTTTCTAGTTGCATGGTGGCATCCAACAGTGGATTTTGACATTTGAAAATACCAAGATTCAGTTAAATTGTGCAATTCTGAAAATGTGATCCCTGTGTCCCACTGTATCTCACTTCCCATCCACTCACTGTAAGTGGGGGCATAAGTTGAGGCTTATGCCCAACTTCCTAGAAAATGTTTAACTCTTCCATGCTTTTCAAACCCTTGTATTATCATCTGTTTGTGCTTATGAGTTTAATTTATAACCCTTTCCTAATCTGCGCAGGTCTGCGACTTTGTTTCATTTGAGGCTCTTTGGATTAACCCATGTGGAAGGATGACAAATGGATTTTACATGTATATAACCTAGTAAAAAGATTATTAAAAAGGTAAAGATGCATTTTCATTTCAAATATTCTTAAGCACTTCAGTTAGTTATTCAAGGTCAGACTATTGACAATACTAATGAAAAGAATGACCACACTTCCACAATTACTTAATTACACTGAACTAGGAAATATATTGTTTTTGTGATGCTTTAATAATCTTTATCCTTTAACCTATTCAGTATAACCTGACCAATCTGAACAGATATCAAACGGAAAGAAAAGTGATACATTTACTTTTCTTGTCTCTTGTCGCTTAGGTTTTATATATAAAGACAAGAGCCACTGAATATGCAAGTTCTTCTACTTAGAAAGATGAGAGAGGTCTGTAATTTTCATCATAGGTACACTTCAACTATGAGAGACAAATTGAGAAAAAAAAATCCAGGAAATAACATTGCAGAATTTTTAAAGGATTTAATTGTAAATTATGGTGGAAAACAAGTATTTGGTCAATAACAAAAGTTCAACTCAATACTTTGTAACATAACCTTTGTCGGCAATGACAAAAGTCAAACGTTTCCTGTAAGTCTTCACCAGGTTTGCACAAACTGTAGCTGGTATTTTGGCCCATTCCTCCATGCAGATCTCCTCTAGAGCAGTGAAGTTTTGGGGCTGTCGCTGGGCAACATGGACTTTCAACTCCCTCCACAAATTTTCTATGGGGTTGAGGTCTGGAGACTGGCTAGGCCACTCCAGGACCTTGAAATGCTTTTTACGGAGCCACTCCTTCGTTGCCCGAGAGGTGTGTTTGGGATCATTGTCATGCTGGAAGACCCAGCCACGTTCCATCTTCAATGCTCTCACTGATGGAAGGAGGTTTTGGCTTAAAATAACGATACATGGCCCCGTTCATTTTTCCCTTAACACGGATATGTCATCCTGTCCCCTTTGCAGAAAAACAGCCCCAAAGCATGATGTTTCCACCCCCATGCTTCACAGTAGGTATGGTGTTCTTGGGATGCGGACTCAGCATTCTTCTTCCTCCTCCAGTTGAGCTTTTACCAAAAAGTTCTATTTTGGTTTTATCAGACCACATGATATTCTCCCAATCCCTCTCGGTGTAGTGTGTTACTGATGGTAGCCTTGTTGCTTTGGTCCCATATATCTGCAGGTCATTCATCAGGTCCCTCTGTGTAGTTCTGGGATTTTTGCTCACTGTTCTCATGATAATTTGATGAGATCTTGCGTGGAGCCCCAGATCAAGGGAGATTATCAATGGTCTTGTATGTCTTCCATTTTCTTACAATTGCTCCCACAGTTGATTTATTCACACCAACCTGCTTGCCTATTGTATATTCACTCTTCCCAGCCTGGTGCAGGTCTACAATTTTCTTCCTGGTGTCCTTCAACAGCTCTTTGGTCTTGGTTGAGTTTGGACTGTAACTGTTTGAGACTGTGGACAGGTGTCTTTTATACAGATAACGAGGTCAAACAGGTGCCATTAATACAGGTAACAAGTGGAGGACAGAAGAGCTTCTTAAAGAAGAAGTTACAGGTCTGTGAGAGCCAGAAATCTTGCTTGTTTGTGTGTGACCAAATACTTATTTTCCACCATCATTTACAATTAAATTCTTTAAAAATTCTGCAATCGTGTACAATTTTTCTCATTGTGTCTCTCATAGTTGAAGTGTACCTATGATGAAAATTACAGACCTCTCTCATCTTTTTAAGTAGGAGAACTTGCACAATCATTTGCTGACTAAATACTTTTTTGCCCCACTGTATGTCCATTACAGCATCTGTTCACCTTTCAAACTTAACATAGGCATATAAATTTACAATTTTTTTTTCAATAATCACTTAACTAACATTAACAATTGTATATCTCTTCAAGCTTAGAGTTACATTTAATACACTGTATTAATCATGAAAATAAGGCAGCTCAGGTGACTCAGAGGTAAAAGCAGTTGCTGGATACAGCAGCACTTGAGACCATGGTTTCATCTTCATTAAAACGCAGTAATGAAATGTTTGCCATGTGTCTATATTATTAATGAATCTTGGTGGAATTCAATATTTTAGTGCATCAAAATATCTCACTGCAGAATTTCACTGTTTATTCATTAAAACTCCTCTTGGTGAACAGTGCACTGCAGTGCACCGTGCCAAATCTGTTTTGAAAACCCAGACCCAGACCTAATAGACACTCACTGACACCTGTGCATCTCTAGTATGTTTCTGTAGTGGCTCTTTTAAATTGGATGAAAGATTAGACTTCCTGGAAAAACAGCTTTGAGCGTGTCATTTTGAGTCACTCTCGGATGCATGGGCTTCACTAACAGTCAATGGAGTGTGAATGAACCTAAGGCTAAGTTCTAAATCTAAACATTTAGTATATTAGCTGTTTGTTTTTCTTCCCTTCTTAAACTGAACCTTGTGTGAAAATCACCAGTTTCAGTCAGCTTGAATGCTATGAATTTTTTGAACTTGCTTTGAATCAAAATTTGCTGGAAATGAAAATCTTGCAAACTGTGTTGTCTGTAAGAAGACTATTCACTAGTGTAGCAAGGAGAAATTTTATTTTCTTATTATATTATTGTTTCTGAACAAAAACTGATCAAGAACTCTATCTCAAAAACAACAATTTAAGTTTTAAAACATTTGCTCTCCAGTAATCATTTGTGCACTTTCTTTTTCAAAAAGCCAGAGAAGTGGTGCAATGACACAGATACTTGAGTGTTGAGTATCCATTGGACTGGACTTCTTCTCAGTTCCTGAAGAAGTTTCAACTCTCATCCAAAATGTTCCTTTAGATCTGATGAGGAGTCCCAGGTACTTAACCTCTAATGGGGTTGTCACCTTGGAGGTGGCCTTGAGAGTCCTTGACCCACCCTGTCAAAACACGAGTCGTTAGGATCACAGGGGCCAAGGTGTGACCCAATAATGAGACATTACCCCATCCTACCATCATGTGAGTTGTTAGAGTCACATGGGTCAAAGTGTGAATGTGGGTTAAACCTCCAGGGAAGGGATCTCAAGACTACTTAGTAGGTGACTAATAACTGGTGACATAAACCACCCAATGCATATCATTTAGCAGATACCAAACACTGGGTTGAGCATGCAACCAATATATTCTCAAGATAGAAACTGTGTTTTGGGTCATTTAATTTTGAATGTACTGTATTTATGTCTCAATTTCTCCTTTTTGTCCACTTCTGCTTCTCTGCAACAAAGCGAAGGAATGTGTAAATGAAACATAAATGGAGATTTATCATCACTGATCTCATGAGGTGTGAAAGAGGAACCAATGAACACTAAAAGGTTCCTATGGCTTCTCGTATTTACATGTAACTAACATAAGGCTATATTCTAAACCAAAACATTTTTCAGTTCCACTTGGGGTCTGGAATGAACTTTTTAAGAAGTTTTTGATAAATCTTTTCCATGCCGATGCTACACAATACTCTTATTACTTTTTATGCTTGTTCTACTTGAATGGTTAAAGTTTTTAATGGCATCATTAGTTGGGTAGCTATGTTCAGTACCTTTCTCTTACTACTCTACTTTTATAAGTAGCTAAATGATCTGTTGTTGTTTGGTCTGGGTTATATTATTACAGATTAATTAACTTTATATATGATAGGATATTGGACTACGTTACGTGTACGTTAAATTCAGCGTATTCCTAGTGCCAGTTGCGCATGTTTGCCAGCAGATGGCGCTGTTGTCCAGTATCTACCACGCTATCCGGAAAACGTAAATGTAAATATTTTCGTGACGCAGGGAGTAGTCAGAGTGCTATTCGCTGCTCTATCATTCGTACAGTGGCTTAAAGAAATAATCGTAGTGGGCAGGGAGAAGAGCTTAAGAGCTTCTGGCTTTGGCACGCCGCTTAGCGTTACATGGTGAGTGTGTGTATTTCAAAATCCACTGGTGAGGGTGTGATAAGCTCTACAGCCTATGCCTCATCACACGGCGCTCCTTCCACTGCGCTTTAGTACTGCTCTGTTCGGTTCTGCTCGGTTCTGATTTCGGAATCAGATCACGGAGGGTCGACATGCAGAAACGAAGGAAGCCAGAACCGATTCAGCTCAACCCCATTCCGGATGGGAACGCCGT
Organism: Ancistrus triradiatus; assembly: GCA_025084515.1. Lineage (NCBI taxonomy): Eukaryota > Metazoa > Chordata > Actinopteri > Siluriformes > Loricariidae > Ancistrus > Ancistrus triradiatus. The sequence goes on from JAJAGP010001714.1 coordinate 42,396, forward strand.
CAACGGAACCGGTGCCACGGAGTGAGTAGACTGGCCTCATCTTAACGTCCATTCTACGGAGTAAATAATATGTCCAAATCAGTGCTTACTGCTATCGAACCGCACACTGCTGTACTAAATAGCACTCCAAAGAGTAGCCTGGGGAACCACTTGGACTTGTAGTAGTACTAGATGCTGTAGCTATCAACACCCTATCCAAACCTTATGCCGTCGATTAGAGGATACAGGATGTGCGAGATGAAAAGATATCATGTTATTTTAAGACATTTTCACAATACACAGCAAATCTACTGTCGATTCTGATTGAATACTTGCTTACAAAGCACCGAAAAGAGGAGACACTCTCATCACACAGTACAAACAAAAATATCAAAATCTGTGAACAATTTTGTGAGTAGCAGCTATAAAAACAGCTGTAACTTAGACCTGGTGATATCGACAATCCTCAAAATATTAGGACGACGTAACTATCTTACAATGCAGAGTCTTAAGGGCCCAACGGCGCCAGGTTAGTAAAACATTTAAGCCCTCAACCTTCCAGTAGTCCAGAACCTTATCCACTGGACCCCATTGACCCTGTGCATTTATACAGTACTGGCTGAAATTGTGACCCCAATAAAATGTACTATTTTTTCTATAAATATGACCTAGAACATCATCAAATTTTGTCACACAAGTTCGTAAAGTAGCTAAAGATAACCCAGTTAAACAAATCGGCTGAAAATATTATACTTGCTCATTCATTTAATTGAAAGTAATTATTGCGTATCTGTGAGTGGCAAAAGTATGTGAACTTTGCTTTCAGTATCTGGTCTGACCCCACCCACATGTCAGTATTCCCGTAGTGAAACAGACTGCGGAGCTCCAGAACTACGTGATGGACCACAATAGGGAGAGCCAAGACTCACTACTTCATCAACCCAGCGATGAGGTGCTCAGAACGCCGTGAATAGGGCCAGTATGCCACATAATAAGAGGCACGGTGATGAACTCACTCCCGGCTAGGTTAATTACACCTTTCCTAGGAAGATGTAGCGAATAATCTGTTACTATGGCAACGTTAAATAAGTAACGAACAAGCGCATATTAAATGTGCTTTACTCTGCTGCTGGCACAAAGCCATTAACATCAGAGGCGGTGTTGTTATATAAACCTAATCAACACCTCCTGACCAGGATTTGGCAGCACCATTGCGTGATGTATAATAATAGTAATAAGCTTGACAGAATTGTCCTCTTCACTTGCATGCGTTGCTGGCAACACCTGTGTACCTCTGGAGTGTAGTAATCCAAAATGTTATAGTTTCATTTAATTTGATCAGGGATGCTTTGTTGTACTACTGTATGTAAATATGATACTACCCTGGCAATAATTATTTCCATATAAAAGGGAAATCACCACACTTGGAGAATTTTCGCCCAGCTTGTTCAGTTCATAATTCAAACCAATTAATTACTTTTTTAACTGATGGCTTATTTTTTTCTAGATCAAGTAGAGGAAAAATTACAGAATTATTGAATTTCCTTGTCATTTGCAAGTCTAAACATCTAAAAAAATTTAGTTTGTCTGCAGTTAAAACGGAATGCGTAAAAATCTTAATAGGAAGTTGGACATGGCTAATTGAAGGAAACATGCTCCCAACAAGAGAGCTGTCAGTTGGAAAAATGTCATAAAACTGCTTCAAGAAGGAAATACAATACAGGGTATGGCAAAAGATGTTGATCATTCCCAGTCAGATATGTCTAAAATTAGCTTCAAGTATAAGCAACATAGGAAGATTCTAAAAAAAAAACATATATATGAGTAGACAACGTAAGACTTGTGATGGAAAACCTCTGGTTTGGTCTTCTTGTCTGGGTGTTGTAATGAAACATTTGAATCAAATTTCCCATTCATTTATGATATGGGATTCCATGTCAGGCAAAGAATCAGGTGAGGTTGCAATCATTACTTTAACAGTCAGTGCACATGTGTACATGGCAAATTTGGGCACTTTTCTCATTGCCTCAATAGAAAGTAAGTTTGGTGATGATGAAGTCATTTCTCAGGATGAGAAAAGAATGTTAAAGCTTTTCTTCAGGAAAAGTATGCCAACTCAGTGATATTTACATTTACAGCATTTAGTAGATGCCCTTATCCAGAGTGACTTCCTAGGATACAGTCTTACAATCCAAGCAATTTGGGTTAGGGTCTTGTTCAAGGACCCAACAGTGGGTTGAACCCTGGACCTTCTGGACCATAGTCCAGCACCTTAACCGCTAGGCCACCACAGTCCCAGGAAATGAGGCTGGGGATCGAACCCTGGGTTACAGCGTGAGAGCTCACGCACTTATTGCAATTCGCCACTCAGCCACATATGATATGATATGGGCAGTAAACAGTCTGGATGTCAGGGCCATTGAAAATTCATGGTAGAAATTTAAAAAATTAGTCCATGATAGAGATCCAGTGAGAGAGTGAGTGTGTATGTGTACATGTGCTCCAGCTTAGGGTGGGTTCCCAGCTTGTACCTTGTACTGCAGGTTACACCTGGCTACCCTGTGTCCCTCAAGTGGATTAAGTGGGTCTGAAAATGGAAATGAATGAATGAGTGAGCAATCTTGTGTTGTAATTTCAGTATTCTGAGTCTCATAATGGGTATGCCATCAGCAGAAGAAATTACTATTGGTAGTATGAACTGTCATTTCTGCTACAAAGCAGGTTGTCCATTCGATCTTTTTTTGTTGGAATAGTATCATTGCTACCATACACATTCAGCCATTGTCCTAAAAACAAGGTGCAGCGTGTTTTCCAAACAGGAAGCGCTTATCACATTTGTCTAGAGCAGCCAGAACACAATGATGTGATTCTTCTTTCCAAGAATCTTTCCCTCCTAATAGCCAGTCAGAATTGTTTTCAGGTACTGTTGCATTACCAGTGCCTCGCAGAAGCTAAATCAAGTACTATGAACGTCTATAAATAGGATACTCAGTGGCAGAGGAAATTCAGCAGCCATGACATCTCATGAACTCAGAATGAATGGAGATGGTGAGCAGTTGTGACAGTGCCCTGTCATTCTTAGTGTTCTAGTGTAATCATCTTGTTTCACAAGCTATCATGACAGATAAAGCTTAATGGCTATCACTATAAATAAGCACAAACCAGTTCCTTAGTATGTGTGTTTGAAGCTCTGTAACATCTGTCGTAACTGTCTGCCACCTTCATTTGCCAGGCCTTCGACCCTCATTCTCTCTTATTGCCCTGGTGACACAAAGTAAGCAGTTCCAGCGATTGCCTTTTATTTCACAAAGGCCATCGTGAGTGCTTGAAGGGTTAGACACCTCTCTTTCAGACTTACTGTATAGCTTTGGGAGTATATTACTGATGGAAATATGCTGGAAGAGGTGCAGAGGCCTTCTTCACATGTGACACTGCAGAAAATGTAAGCCCCGTTTCAAAGTGAACTCTTGTTGCATCATACACTGCCTGGCCAAAAAAGGTCACACACACTAATATTTCATTGGACCGCCTTTAGCTTCGATTATGACATGCATTCACTGTGGCATCGTTTCCACAAGCTTCTGCAATGTCACAACATTTATTTCTGTCCAGAGTTGCATTCATTTTTTACCCAAGATCTTGTATTGATGATGGGAGATTTGGACCACTGCTTAAAGTCTTCTAAAGTACATCCCAAAAATTCTCAATGCGGTTCAGGTCTGGACATTGTGGTGGCCAATCCATGTGTGAAAATGATGTCTTCTGGTTCCTTAACCACTCTTTCACAACTTGAGCCCGATGAATCCTGGCATTGTCATCTTGGGATATGCCTGTGCCCTCAGGGAAGAAAAAAAGCCATTGATGGAATAACCTGGTCGTTCAGTATATTCAGGTAGTCACCTGACCTCATTCTTTTGGCACATAACGTTCCTGAACCTGGACCTGACCAACTGCAGCAACCCCAGATCATCATAGCACTGCCCCACAGGCTTGTACAGTAGGCACTAGGCATGATGGCACTAGGCCTACCTCTTTTGTTACCCTGATGTGCCCATAACTCTGGAACAGGATAAATATGGACTCAGGCCACATGACCTTCTTCCATTGCTCCAGAGTGTAATCTACACAGCTGTTAAGTCCCAATCCCTTGACTTCCCATCGCAATGTGTGTGTGGAAATACTCTTACTTTCAGCATTAAACATATCCCTGAGTTCTACTGTTGTTTTTCTACGATTTGATTTGACCAAACATTTAAGTGATTGCTGATCACAATCATTCAGGATGTTTTTCCGATCACATTCCTTCGTCGAAGATGATGTTTCCCCACTGTATTTCCACTTTTTAATAATGCGTTGGACCTGATTTTTGTAGTTTCCGCAATCTCCTTAGATGTTTTCTCTGCTTGATGCATGCCAATAATTTGACCTGTCTGAAACAGATTAACATCTTTTCCATGACCAAAGGACTGTCTTTTGACATGGCTGTTTAACAAATGAGAAGCTACTCACTGCATCAGTTAGGGTTAAAAAACTTGTTGCCAGCTAAAACAATCACGAATGCAGTAATTATCCGTTGGGAGGCTCTTACCTATTTGCTTAGTTAAATCCAGGTGGTGACATTTTTTGGCCAGGCAAGGTATATGACAATATTTTGTCAAATAATAGGCATTCAGATGGAAGAGCAGCTTGCCAAAATGTGTATTCAAAGTGTATTTAATACCTCAAAGTGAAATACTGATGAGAACCTAAATTAAGGTGCAATTCCCTGCTGAAGATACCTCGATTACAAACTAGACAATATCTGTTTGCTTACACTGGTTTTCCAGGTGTGAGGCATATACCAAGATTTTAGTACTAAAATTTGACATTGCTGTGTTGTTCTGAATGACAAAACACTAGAATACGTTCCGTTAGAGAGGACCGGACTGGTTGTAGCATGCAGGCTTTGGAATGTCAGTTTTGTAGAGAGCATTCGTGGAATGCCTCTTCCTGTGGTGAGTAACAGGAACTGGACACCACAGCTGTTTTGTGTGTGTGTTTGTTTGTTTGTTTGTTATTTACGTATATATCGGATAGAACAATCTGGTATTTTTTATTTTGTGGGGACATTTTGCTGGTCCCCATGGGTAAAACTACGTTTTTACAAAAACTGCAGAAAGTCCAAGACAGTCAAAAGATCTCCATTAGGTTACAGAGGATAAGCTTAGGGTTAGGTGTAGCATTAGTTCAGTAAATTTCAGTAATCGTTATGTCAATGGAAAGTCCCCACCAGCATAGTGAGTGAAACGTGTGTGTGTACCTTGTATTGCTATACTTGTGAGGACCAAATGTGTTATTTCTTTAAATGTAACTTTTTTTCTTTAAATCAACTTTTATTTGATTTGAAAAATCAAAAGAGCCAAAAGATTTGCTTTAGGTTACTTAGGTTAAGGTTAAGGTTAGGGATAGGTGTAGCATTAATTAGATACAGGAATCATCATGTTTATGGAAAGTCCTCACAAGTATAGTGAGACAAGAATGTATATGTGTGTGCGTTGTCCCCACGAGAATCGAAACATCTGACATTTATTACCTTGGGGACATTTTGTTTGTCCTCACATTTTTCTTTTTTATTTTTACAGAAGCTACAACTTTAATTTCAAAATCTGACTACCAAACAATTTGTGAGGTTGATGTTCTGGTTAGTTGTAGGTCAGTGGTGGCTGGTGGTTTTGAAAATAGTTGAAGCGTATACATTCACGTATGATCAGTTCTTGTTATTTTATGTTTGTAAAATGTGAATATTGTAAATAGAGTTTTTTGTTGTTGTTGTTTTATTTATTTAATTTATTTTGATTTTTTTTTGCAAGACATCAGTTGTCACTTAATTCACTGTCAGCGAGAAGGCCGTGCATCCAAGCATGGCTCAGAATGAGCTGTACAAAGCTATTAGTCTATTGTCATAATTTTTAAACAAATACTATTTTATCCACACAAGCCTACATGAATGTCTGTTAGGTCTGAGTCTGGGGCATCAAAGCAGAGTTTGCACACAGCACAATACTGGAGTGAGATATATTTGATCATCTGATTCACTAAAATATGGAATGAAACCAAGCTTAATTAATAATATAGACACTTTGGTAAATATTTGAAACTGAATGAAAGATGGCCTTCCTATGTAGTTTTAAACCAATTGCCTGTGGTGTAGCTGCAGGTGTAGCATTAATTAGCTACAGTAATATTTTGTTAATGGAAAGTCCCCTCAGTGATAGGAAAACAAACTTGTGTGTGTGTGAGTAAGAGAGAAGGAGGGAGGAAGAAAGAAGGTAGGCTGTAAGTTCTTTTTCTGACTCAGTAACTCCATTTTGTGGTGGAAGTCATGTGGACATAGAAATGTCATGTGTTTGACAGTATTAGTATTAGACAGGAGTATCAAGTGTCAGACCTGTACTTGACAATCTTAAAATGAACAGAAACCAGATTATTCCAGATTAAATATGCTTGTTTGTGTATTTGGTTTAACGTCGCTGTCAGCATCAATGTCCGTTTTTGGCCAACGACAGACACAAGGTTATATCCATACACAAGGTTACCTCGAAGTTAGTTATACAGTGGTATAAAGTTTGTGAACCCTTTCTGCATAAATATGACCTAAAACATCATCAGATTTTCAAGTCCTAAAAGTAGATAAAGAGAACCCAGTTAAACAAAAATATTATACTTGGTCATTTATTTATTGAGGAAAATTATCCAATATTACATATTAGTGAGTGGCAAAAGAATGTGAAGCTCTAGGATTGGCAGTTAATTTGAAGTCTGCTCTTCACAACACATTTGTGGAAGTGTATCATGGCACAAACAAAGCAGATTTCTGAGGACCTCCGAAAGAGAGTTGTTGATGCTCATTAGGCTGGAAAATATTACAAAACCATCTCTAAAGAGTTTGGACTCCACCAATCCACAGTCAGATTGTGTACAAATGGAGGAACTTCAAGACAATTGTTACCCTCCCCAGGAGTGGTCGGCCAACAAAGATCACTCCAAGAGCAAGGCGTGTAATAGTTGGCGCGGTCACAAAGGACCCCAGGGTAACTTCTGAGCAATTGAAAGCCTTTCTCATAGTGGCTAATGTTAATGTTCATGAGTCCACCATCAGAAGAACACTGAACAACAATGGTGTGCATGGCAGGGTTGCAAGAAGAAAGCCACTGCTCTCCAAAAAGAACATTGCTGCTCGTCTGTAGTTTGCTAAAGATCACGTGGACAAGCCAGAAGGCTAATGGAATGTGTTATGTTTGGAGAAAGGGAAACACTGCATTCCAGCATAAGAACCTTATCCAATCTGTGAAACATGATGGTGGTAGTATCATGGTTTGGGCCTGTTTTGCTGCATCTGGGCAAGGATGGCCTTGCCATCATTGATGGAACAATGAATTCTGAATTATATCAGAGAATTCTAAAGGAAAAAGTCAGGACATCTGTCCATGAACTGAATCTCAAGAGAAGGTGGGTCATGCAGAAAGACAATGACCCTAAGCACACAAGTCGTTCTACCAAAGAATGGTTAAAGAAGAATAAAGTTCATGTTTTGGAATGGCCAAGTCAAAGTCCTGACCTTAATCCCAATCGAAATGTTGTGGAAGGAACTGAAGTGAGCAGTTAATGTGATGAAACCCACCAACATCCCAGAGTTGAAGCTGTTCTGTATGGACGAATGGGCTACAATTTCTTCAAGCCGGTGTGCAGGACTGATCAACAGTTACAGGAAACGTTTAGTTACAGTTATTGCTGCACAGGGGGGTCACACTAGATACTGAAAGCAAAGGTTCACATACTTTTTCCACTTACTGATATGTAATATTGGATTTTTGTCTACTTTTAGGACTTGTGTGAAAATCTAATGATGTTTTAGGTCATATTTATGCAGAAATATAGAAAATAAATTTAATAGGTAGAAATATAAATAACTAAGTGCTTTCTTAAACTGAAAATCACAGTAAACAAGCTCACTGTGATAAAATGTCAAATATATGAAATCTGTTTACTTAATACTTTTGGTTTATGGTGAACAGCATAATGCTTTTGCCTCCCTCTTTGGCTAGGCTGAGACCCTTTATCATGCTCATTTGGTCAAAGACCTTTTTGTATCAATTGTGTGTGTGTGAAAAGCACCAGACAAATATCTCAACATATATCTAAACATCTCAAATCTCTCCAGTTTCCATGGTAGAACGGAAGATATGCTGTATATGACGTATGATGTGAAAAATGCAATTGCCTTAGATGTCATAAAGAGAATTCTCATGATTTCTCCACGATGAACATTGTGACATTTCCACAAAGCACACGTCTAATTTTTACATTGTGATCGTGTCATGGTGCATCGTTGCACCCCTAGTTAAGTATCAAAACAGAAAATGCAATGACTCTAGTAATGGTAATAAACCATACAGGTATGATAAATTGACGTCTGTCCATGCACATTAAAGCATTGTCAGCTGCATGGATGCCTTTTTCTAGCAATGACCAGGCCACACACAGATTAGCAGGCGAGAGTGAAAGAGCACAGTTAATTATTAACCATGGGCCCTGGATTGGTGCTGGCTCTAACATGAATGTGTACCTGTCTTTGGTTTAAGACAGGCCAGTGTCAGGGCTGCCTATGGTATGGATTTTCTCCCAGATGTAAAGAGGCAGCAACCACATCCCTATTTGAGGCTACTAGGTTAATGTCTGTTTAGTGTCCATTGACGTCTGCATCATGGCATAGTTTTGCAATGTAAATAAAAAGTACAAACTCCTGTTAACCAGTTTGGACTGGGCTCCTATTAAGCAATTGAGAAATGATGGGCAATCAGAGTTTACGAACATGAAACACAATGCACATATTTTGCAAGAAATATGCCAAAAGGTCAAGACTTTCCTTTGCAAAATCCAGGGACTATGTGTGTTATTTCCTATGGCACCCTTTAGAACCTCCTTATTTTTTGTGGTATAGTTTCAACAAGGTGCTGGAAGCCTTCCTCAGAGATTTTGGTACAGTGAACTCATTGTCATGTTCAAGAAACCAGTTTGACACTTTGAGATTAGTTGAACTTTGTGATATAGTACGTTATCGTATGTCAGCCCTACTCAGGAAGGCTGTGCATTTAAACGATACTTAATTGGTATTAAGGGGACCAGAGTGTGCCAAGAAAATCTCCCCTACACCATTACACCACCATCAGCCTGGACCGTTCAGGCAAGGCAAGATGGATCCATGCTGTCATGTTGTTTATGCCAAATTCTGAATTGTAGCTCCAGATGCCTGTCCTTAGCTGAGAGAAGTGGCACTCGGTGTGGTCTGCTGCTGATTTAGCACATCTGCTTTAAGGTTTGACGTGTTATCCATTCAGATATGCACTTTTGCATACTTCTGTAGTAACAAGGAGTTATTTGCATCACTGTTGTCTTTCTATCAGCTCAAACCAGTCTGGCCTTTTTCTTCTGACTACAGGAAAACTATGGGTGATAATTAAAAGGAAAGTAGGGAAAAACTGCATGGGACAAAATCAATATATTTGTTAACCAATATCCATTTTAGTGCACCTGTTTAACATAAATGCAAGGGTAATTTTGAGTCTTGCTCAAGTGAGTGAGAAGGCTGTGGATACAGCGATGCTGCTATGCATCTCCCATTAATGATATGGAATGTTCTCAACTTCAGCATCTCAGGGCCATCTGTTATCATCTTCTTCTCTTTGTCGTCCACCCACTCTACCCACATCCTCCCACACACCATGGTTATGCTAGCCTTACTGGTGAAAAAAGAGAACTCTTACGCTTCACCTTGCTTTGGATGTGGGTGAGGCAGAGAGAGAGAGCATTTTGGCCTGTTGGAGTGTCATTTGCTCATGAAGGCTATTAGATAACTACATCGTGTTCATGCTAATTACAGCGTGGTGTGAACAACAAAATCTGTGCCGCTCTTAAGCACGATTCAATGCAAATTTATGTGAAGAAGCACAACTCATGTTGCAGTGTCGATGCAGAAACTTGCCCACCTGTGCAATAACATATTTTACATCTGAATCACCTGAATGCTTGTAGGCGTTTGAGACAGTGCCTCTGGTGCACACAAAGTGCACAGTTTTGTTTCTATAAACAGTGTGACATTTTGTTACTGACATATGGAGTGTTCATACGGCACACAGCACTGACGTAATCTGTAATCAACATTTCTGATACGTCCAAATGAATTCAATATCTATGATGCACACTGTTTCTAAGCTGTTTACATGAAATCAGTAAACGCTAATCTTTTATTCAATACATGTAGAAAAACAAACTGATTCTGTTGGAGTACATCATCAACATGCTAATATGTCTAAAAGATAATTGCAAACTAAACAAATGGGACATCCTGGCCATTAGCATCCAATCACTTTTGCACAAAGTGGTAAAATAAGGTGGGTGAATAAGAGCTAAAACTTGTAGCTCTGCAGTGTGAGAGGAGACGAAGAATAGATACAGAATAGGAGGTCAGAGAGGTTCATTCCACAAACAGAAAGCCAAGGAAAAGCATTGCCATGACAACAGTGCCAAAGGAGAAGCACACATGCCCAGAAGAACTCAGTTTCCTTATGCCAAGTTCTAGATAGAAAGTGTCATTACCCACCCACACACACACACACATTTATATATATAAAATGCCTTACTTCTTTGTGGCATAGATTCAACAAATTTCTGGAAACAATCCTCCGGGGTGGGCCTGTACTGGCATGATAGCATCACGCTGCACATCAATAATGCAACTTTCCATCATATCCCAAAGGTGCTCTATTAGATTGAGATATGGTGACTGTGGAGGCAATTTGAAAACAGTGTTCAAGTAACCAGTTTGAGATGATTTGAGCTTTGTAACATGACACGTAGAAGATGGTACACTGTGGACAAAAAGTGATGGACATTGTAAGAAACAACACATAAGTAGACTGATTTTTAAACCTTGCTCATTGGTATTAAGGGGCCCAGAGTGTGCCAAGAAAATACCCCCCACACCATTACATCACCAACAACCTGAAGCGTTGATACAAGGCAGGGTGGATCCATAGTTTCATGTTGCTTGCACCAACATCTGACCACATCATCTGAATATCGTAGGGAAAATTGAGATTCATTAAACCGGGAAACATTGTTCCAATCTTCTGTTGTCCAGTTTTAATAGGCCTGTGTTGTAGATTCAGTTGCCTGTTTTTAGCTGACAGGAGTGGCACCTGGTGTAGTCTTCTGCTGCTGTAGCCCATCGTGTTCAAGTTTCAACGTTTTGTGCATTCAGCAGCTGCGTCCCAATAGCTCCTCTACATACCTCAGTTGCAATGAGTGGTTATTTGAGTTACTCTTGCCTTTCTATCAGCTCAAACCAGTCTGGCCATTCTTTTCTGACCTCTGTCATCAACAAGACATTTTCAACCACAAAATTGCTGCTAACTGGATTTTTTTTTTTGGAACGTTTTCTGTAAACCATAGGAACGGCTGTGCATTAAAATCCCAGTAGATCTGCAGTTTCTGAAATACTCAGACCAGCCCGTCTAGCACCAACAACCATGCCACGTTCAATCATGCCAACAATCAAGTCACTTAAATCACCTTTCTTGCCCATTCTAATGCTTGTTTTGAGCTTCAGCAGGTCGTCTTGCACCTTGTCTGCATGCCTAAAAGCAATGAATTGCTGCCATTTCATTGGCTGATTAGGTATTTACATTAAAGGGCAGTTGAGCAGGTGTACCTCGTAATGTGGCCTTTGACTGTATATACGTGCATGCGTGCACACCAACATACATTTAGTTGAAATTCCAATTCCTAATGCTTCTATTGGACAAAAGATGTCAGTCTGGAAATACAGTGGTGTGAAAAAGTGTTTGCCCCCTTCCTGATTTCCTTTTTTTTTTTTTGCATTTTTGTCATACGTAAGTGTTTCGAAACATCAAACCAATTTAAATATTAGTCAAACACAACACAAGTAAACAAAATGCAGTTTTTAAATGAAGGTGTGTATTATTAAGGGAGAAAAAAAAATCCAATGCTACATGGCCCTGTGTGAAAAAGTGATTGCACCCTAAACCTAATAACTGGTTGGGCCACCCTTAGCAGCAAAAACTGCAACCAGGCGTTTGTGATCACTTCCAATGAGTCTTTTACAGCGTTGTGGAGGAATTTTGGCCACTCATCTTTGCAGAATTGTTGTAATTCAGCCACATTGGAGGTTTTTGAGCATGAACGGCCTTTTTAAGTTCATGCCACAGCATCTCAATAGGATTCAAGTCAGGACCTTGACTAGGCCACTCCAAAGTCTTCATTTTGTTTTTCTTCAGCCATTCAGAGATAGACTTGCTGGTGTGTTTTGGATCATTGCCCTGCTGCAGAACCCAAGTTCGTTTCAGCTTGAGGTCACGAACAGATGGCCGGACTTTCTCCTTCGGGATTTTATGGTAGACAGCAGAATTCATAGTTCCATTTATCACAGCAAGGTCCTGAAGCAGCAAAACAGAGCCAGACCATCACACTACCCCCACCATATTTTACTGTTGGTATAATGTTCTTTTTCTGAAATGCTCTGTTACTTTTATGCCAGATGTAATGGGGGGGACACACCTTCCAAAGATTTCAGATTTTGTCTCGTCAGTCCACAGAATGTTTTCCCAAAAGTCTTGGGGATCATCAAGATATGTTCTGGAAAATTGAGATGAGCATTAATGTTCTTTTTGCTCAGCAGTGGGTTTTCGTCTCGGAACTCTGGAACAGGAGTTTTTCAAAGAACTGAGGCCTGCAGTTCTTTGGATGTTGTTGTGGGGTCTTTTGTGACCTCTTGGATGAGTCGTCGCTGCACTCTTGGGGTAATTTTGATCATCTGGCCACTCCTGGGAAGGTTCACCACTGTTCCATGTCTTCACCATTTGTGGATAATGGCTCTCACTGTGGTTCGCTGGAGTCCCAAAGATTTAGAAATGACTTTGTAACCCTTTCCAGACTGATAGATCTCAATTACTTTCTTTCTCAATTGTTACTGAATTTCTTTGGATCTCGGCATGATGTCTAGCTTTTAAGGATCTTTTGGTGTACTTCACTTTGTCAGGCAGGTCCCATTTAAGTGATGTCCTGATTGAGAATATGTGTGGCAATAATCAGGCCTGGGTGTGGCTAGAGACAGTGAAGGTTTGGATTTTTTTCTCCCTTAATAATAAACACCTTCAGTAAAAACTGCATTTTGTGTTTACTTGTGTTGTCTTTGACTAATATTTAAATTGGTTTGATGTTTCGAAACACTTAAGTGTGACAAACATGCAAAAAAATAGGAAATCAGGAAGGGGGCAAACACTTTTTCACACCACTGTAAATAAAATAGAATTATTCAGTCCACATCCTATAAATATTCTTGAATATTTGGACATGGCTTTATGTTTGTTTATGTTATGTTTCTTGTTGAGTTTGATGTGGAAAAATATAAGTGTACCTCTAAGAAGCTCATACAGTATAACTAGTTGTGTAACAACAAACATATGTAGTTCAGTGTTTTTAATTAATGAACATTGATTGTGGGACTGTGGTAGCCTAGCGGTTAAGGTACTGGACTATGGACCAAAAGGTCCAGGGTTCAAATCCCACCTCTGCCAAGCTGCCACTGTTGGGTCCTTGGGCAAGGCCCTTAACCCACAATTGCTTGGATCAATTGTAAGTCGCTCTGGATAAGGGTGTCTGCTAAATGCTGTAAATGAACATTCAAAATATTAAGTTTCACTGCCAGCTGTTAATTCCTATAGGAAACCTCCTTAATGTCTCAGTAGTATCTCCTTCACAGAAGGGAGATCAAAAGTAAAAATGAGACTTTTAATAATTTCTCAGGTTTTTCTCCTAAGGACAGACTCCAGTGATCTCATGAGTCTCACCTTGAGATTTAGCAGAAATTCTAATAACAACTCACATTGGATTCAGATCTGCACAAGTTGCTTCTCAAGATTATCTACTGCTGAGAAAAAATTGAGCTCTCAAATAAACCTTTCTCATTCATGCAAGCAGTTTCTTTGGTTTAATGTGAAATACTTTTATAACAACAATACATTTGTCAAATAATAACCATGCTAGTCCATTATTGTATGACTCTGCACTTAATGTTTTTACCCCTAAAACATTCTCTTTGAGTGGCGAAGCTGTTTAGTCACAGACAATTGGGTGTCCATGAGGGAGGTGAGGCCAGTCAGGGCATCATTTTTGGCACAGACACGAAGGAATGGATGTCTATTAACAAATGATATGAAGTTGACCCAGACAAAATACGAAATAGCCTGGGTTCATCCTGTCTGCAATAAAAGTCAAAGTAAATGTGAGGAGCACTGTGTATTTTTTCATTTGCATTTTCCATACTGTCCCAACTATGGGGTTGTATAAAAGAGCAATCATTGAGCAAAATTTATTTCTATGGCATTATTACTGTCATTGTGCTCTTTTGTACCATACTCCTGCCTTATGCTGTTTCTAGACATAATTAAATGAATAAGCCTATTTAGAAATATGTCCTTGACTCAGCTAGTGAACAATCTCTAGGCAAGCGTATGTTCGTCAATAATTTCTGTAGCTGCTGTTCTGCATGTTAAATATTTTCTATGACAAGTAATTAGCAAGTCACAGCATTACCAACATAAGTGACTAACCAGATAAAAACCTGACCTTTCCAAACAGTGAGAATACAAAGTACAGGAAGAATGATTTTTAAAGAATGACAGTCATTGATTACATACATATAAATACAGATATCAGTTGGCATCTGCAAATATTTGAAGTAGTCCATATTATTGACACTTATGGGGCATCACATGACTACTGGACATAACTACACTGAAATGTTACGGATTTTTTGAAATATTGTGTAATATCCCACTCCTTTCACAGATGCTGGTGTGCCTCACAGCTGTAAAGTGTCAGGTTTAAATTAAAGCACAACAAACTATACTTAACTACTACTTGTTTCTTAGGCAAGTAATTAGTGTGGTATGTGTGTAGGACAAACCTAGAGGCCCTACAAAAGAAGCTGGAGGAGTTGGAGCTGGATGAGCAGCAGAGGAAACGTCTGGAGGCCTTCCTCACACAAAAGCAGAAGGTAGGGGAGCTGAAGGATGATGACTTTGAGAAGATCTGCGAACTGGGTGCAGGCAATGGTGGTGTGGTCTTCAAGGTCTCTCACAGACCCTCTGGACTCATTATGGCCAGAAAGGTAGGAGTAGCAGTTTGCATTGCATAGAGATCTGTCTTTAACTTATGAGCATGCACTTTGTCTTTCTGTGTACACTGGTTTTCAAAAAGCAGCTCATGCTGGTTATTTTTGGCAATGGTTTGTGACACTGATTGGAACGCTAAGTGATGGTTCGAAATGAGCACTTACCTTTTACCTAATTACTTACTTAATTACAGTGTAAAATTGCAATCTTGACTTCTATATAGCTGAAGATACCTGACTGTGAGCGCACTGCAGTAAGTGACTAATACTTATCGTCTTGCCATTTCTCTGATTGTAATATTCACAGCTGATTCACCTGGAGATCAAGCCTGCCATCAGGAACCAGATTATCCGTGAGCTGCAGGTTCTGCACGAGTGTAATTCGCCCTACATTGTGGGTTTTTATGGCGCTTTCTACAGCGATGGGGAGATCAGCATCTGTATGGAGCACATGGTACACTTACTTTTAAACACACCACATTTGCCAACCATAAGCACATGAAACATGAATAATGATTTAAACTTGAATTAAAGCAAAGGAGTAGCAGCAAACCTTAACTCCAGATTTAGGTGAACTTTATCCTATTACTAATCAGTTCAATGAACTTGTTCCGTTTTTAATATTTAGTTTTTTGGAACGACTATAGGGTCTAAATGTTGACATTAATGACAAGCTTGCCATTTTATTAGGAGTACTTACTATGAAGATGCACTTGTAGATATACAGTAAAGCCTCACTCTTCCTCGTGTGTCAAGGTAATGGAGCACCACTGACTATTATATGGCCAAAAGTATGTGGATACCCCTTTGAATTAATGACCACTGTTATTTCAACCACACACAATTCTAACAGATTCACTATATGAAACAGAAGCCAGTTCAAGGAACTCATTTGGAAGGAACTATACCCCACTGAGCTCCCCCGAGAGCTACAGGCTTTTTGGTTTGCATTTACACCACCAGTAGGAACGCTGTGTGGAGCTGAAGTGATGTAAGATGAGCGAATTTTGCTTAGATGACTGAAAATCACATTGTACCTACTCCGACACATAGGCTCAGTAAAGCGTGAACTTCACTTTCGGTCCAATTGTCTGTTTTTTCCATTTTTAGCATGCAGATCTGTTGTTTATACAGCTATCGGTGTACAAGTACATTTAAAAATGGTGGTTGAGCTCAACACAGGCGCTTGCATCTGGACCAATCACTATAAACTTGCATCACCATGTCTGGACCAGTTACCTCGTATGTGCTGAGAAAAGTACGTAGGAGCTAAAAAAGTCCCTAAACACGGCCTTCTGAGAACTACAACTACAGCTATCCCAGTTCCTGCAGTGTGAACACGTGACAAAGTGGGCACAGTTCTAAGAAATATGAATACGAGTTCCTCTGGTGAGAAAGCGCCTATAAAGCCATGGACTCTCCATAGACAAAGAGTGGTAGTACAGTGGTTGTACCGAACACCTCAGCAACCTTCAAAGATTTCTTCCTCCCCAAGTCAGTACATTAGCTTTCTGCTCTCATGAAAGAAAGTCTATAAATAGTTGATAGCTGAAGTCTACAAAAATTTGATGGTAAGCACTGCTGGCTTGCACAAAGCCCTGACCTTATCTTCAGAAGACACACTGATGATGAAATGGAATGCCAACAGTGAGGCAGGGTTTATTGCTCAACATTAGTGTCTAATCTCAGAGGAATGTTTCAAAATCTAGTAGAAAGTGAAGGTTGCTACACACCATACTAATACTGATATTTTGTAATGTCATTTTGGGTGTAAACAAAGTTATATACTGTACATAGTGCTTAAACATATACTCCTACAGGCAAAAGACACAGTAAGATGTCAGTGTGTCAGTGCTGGGTTGGAAAGCATCCACCGTCTAATTGATATGGTCACGGTGGTAATTCTAATATGGTTCCTTTCCATGGATGGATGGTGTAAAGAATGGTGGGCAGATTTGTACAAAGTGCAAAGACAGTACTGGAAATAAACACTAATCCCATTATAACTCCCTTTAGAAAAAATAAAATGCATATCCAGCACACACAAGTAAATAACACAACGCTTCTGTAGATGTAGCAGTGTAGTGTTTTGACTCAATTTGTCCGATGAATTATCAGTGTGATGAGATGCATTAAGACCACTCAGATTGTACACTGTAACTTGTATTTTAGCTGTTTTTATATTTTCAGTGAACTATGTGGAATACCGCAATATATAGTGACATGCACTGTATCGCAATGTATCGTGATAGACTGCCTGGCCAAAAAAAAGGTCACCATCTGGATTTAACTAAGCAAATAGGTAAGAGCCTCCCATCGGATAACTACTGCATTGGCGATTGTGTTTCAGCTGGCAAAAAGTTAATTAACCCTACCTGATGCAGTGAGTAGCTTCTCATTTGTTAAACAACCATGTTGAAAGACACATCCTGTGGTCGTGGAAAAGATGTTAATTTGTTTCAGAAGGGTCAAATTATTGGCATGCGTCAAGCAGAGAAAACATCTAAGGAGATTGCTGACACTTCTCAAATCAGGTTAAGAACTGTCCAATGCATTATTAAAAAGTAGAAAGACAGTGGGGAAACATCATATTTGAGGAAGGAATGTGGTTGGATAAAATCTTGAATGTCGTGATAGGCGATTACTTAAATGTTTGGTGAAATCAAATAGTAGAAAAACGACAGTAGAACTCAGGGATATGTTTAATAGTGAGAGTAAGAGCATTTCCAAACACACATTGCGAAGGGAACTCAAGGGATTGGGACTTACAAGTTGTGTAGCCTTAAGAAATCACTTGACCTGCCCTGTTGGGGCAGTGCTATGATCTGAGGTTGCTGAAGTTGGTCAAGTCTAGGTTCAGCAACGTTATGTGCCCAAAGAATGAGGTTAGCTGACTACCTGCATATATTGAACGACCAGGTTATTCCATCAATGGATTTTTTTTTCCCTGATGGCATGGGCATATTCCAAGATGACAATGCCAGGATTCATCGGGCTCAAATTGTGAAAGAGTGGTTCAGGAAGCAGGAGACATAATTTTCACACATAGATTGGCCACCACAAAGTCCAGACCTGAACCCCATTGAGAACCCCATTGAGAATTTTTAACTACTTCAGTTAATAAAGTATATCTATATATGTACTTATATCTATAATACAGGATGGTGGCTCTCTGGACCAGTCCCTGAAGAAAGCTGGCAAGATTCCAGAGCAGATATTGGGAAAAGTTAGCATTGCGGTTAGTACCATCACAGTTACTCATTTGCACAAACACGTGAACTGTTTGAACAAAAACTGCAAAAAATACAGTATATTGGTGTCTGGGCTTGGCCTGGTAACATCATCAACAAAGGTGTAGCTCCTGCTGGATTAGAATCGATAACCTGCTGTTGCCTTGGATTTTGAGATGTCGCCGACCTCTGTCATATTATTATGAGTTGCTTATCCATTCATTTTTCAATATGAGTGTTTGATGTTCTGCTTTCAGGTGATAAAAGGGCTCTCCTACTTGAGAGAGAAGCACAAGATCATGCACAGAGGTGAGCATCTAACACTGTGGCATGACATCATAACGACTTGAGTATAAAATGGGGGGCAAAACTGAGTTCTCTAGTGAAAAGGCTTGTTTGGATCTTTGTGGAGACGGATTCATGCCGCAGCAGTATAATGCAGCAACTATATGAAGACCAAAGAGGATCAAAGAATGCTGACTGTCGTGGACTTTCCTCCACAGTCCCATGTCTAAACCTTACAGAGTGTTAGTCAAAACTTATGGAGTCCAAGCCAGCTTGAGTGCACACTGTCATTACAGCATACCAAATACAAAGTTTCAGCATTTCCTTCAAATTGTTAAGCTGATTATATGATATGTAATTAAAAGCACTGTATTTTAAGAACACAGAAAATATAAAAATTAAATAAATAAATATAAACATTTTCATTAGAGCTCTCAGAATTTTGGCCCCCATTATACATATTCCTGTTGACCTCTTACAGATGTTAAGCCATCCAACATCCTGGTAAATTCACGTGGTGAGATCAAGCTGTGTGACTTTGGTGTGAGTGGGCAGCTTATCGACTCCATGGCCAACTCATTTGTTGGCACCAGGTCCTACATGTCTGTGAGTTTGCATTTCTTTTTGATTCTGAAGTCTCTCACACACAGAAACACACATATGTGCGTATGCAGTGGCAAACCATGGTAGATCTAGTCCTTCAGTTCGGAGCATAAATGGCAAAAACAAATAAACAAATAAATCAAACTGATCAGTCCAAAGACTATTGACATCTGTAACAGAACTTCACAATGTTAAGATTCAAAATCATTACAGGCAGCACAAAAGTCTCAGGCCTTGCTATTCTAGCACCAAAAACAGAAGCCTAACGTAACAAAAGCCTCAATGAGAGCACTAGCGTTACTTTAGTACTCGCCTATCCTGAAAAGAAAATTCATAATTAGAAAACTACAGTCTCAAATTTTGAACCAAATTTAACAAGCCCATTTAGATTACATACAAGTCCAATACATTAAATACAACAAGAATAGTGTGATTCTTTGAAATGAATACAAACAATATAGTGACATGATTGCTGATCCCTAAAATCTTCTCAGAAGGTCTAGAAGCCACTAACTTTTTCCCCACTGTATACAGTGGTCAGTCAATACATTGAACCACCTGGTCCATAACACTGTTTAGGTTGGTGTTACATATCAGTTAATATTCAGTTGAATACCCAGACCCAGAGTTTACCAGCAGAACATTACCCAGAGCACCATACTCCCTTCACCAGCTTGTCTTCTTCCCATAGTGCATTCTCTTGGCAGTACTTTCTCAGATAAACCGTGCACATACATACCCAACCATTTTGTACACTGTCTGTCTGACTGTGGGTTAGTGGGGTCCAAACTCTTATGAGATAAATTTGGAACTTTTTCTGAGCTCTCTTTCTTGTTCGAACTATGATACAATTCCACAAACATGTTGTAAATGTCAGACTTTGATAGATCCCTGTTCTTTAAATACCACAGGGCACCCACTGATGCCTGATTATCATCTCATTTATTGAAAACACTTGACTGCTACTCGAGGTTCACTTACTTTTCTCACTCGCATGTATGTAATATTGGATCATTTTCATCATTAACAAATGACCAAGTATAACATTTTGCCTTAATCATTTTTATACTTTTAGGACTTTTCTAACAATCTCATATTTAAGGCCATATTTATGCAGAAATTACATTCTAAAGGGTTCACAAACTTTATATACCACTGTATACAGTACTGTGCAAAAAGTGTTAGGTACACATACAAAATAAAAAGCAAATTCATTATGTACACCTACATAGTACAGTCAAACCTTGTTATCCAAATGTACCTCATTACAATAAATGGTTTGGATAATATATGTCCTGATAATGGAAACCCAATTGCCATTATTTCCAATGCAAAAAAAATCCTTATCTAGTTCCTGTGTAATCAAAACCCCACATACTTTTAAGATGTCACCATAATATAGAGGTGCAGCAGACTCTTGTCTCTGCCTGCTTATCATCTCCAGATTAGGCAGGGCTTCGCCTCGCCAACATGCAGAAGCTTGTTTATCATGCACCTTTTCTATTATCTGACAACTGTTGCTTTCACTGCTTAACAGTAAAATATAAAAGAAACCATTATATGATAGTATTTATTACTACTAATAAACAAAAGTGAGGTAGAGGTAAAAAGGTGAGGTAAAAGCTAGAGACCCACATTATTTACTATTCATTATAGTGGGTTCATGTGTCAGATAGTGGGTTAGGGGGTTAAAATTCTTCATATGTTATAGTGGGAGATTGGATACCAGGACTTCAGATGGTAGGGTTCAACTGTATGTGTAAGCAATGTTTTTTTTTTTCACTCTGAAAAGTGTTCTAGCATTTAATTCATTAATTCCTTTAGCAAGAAACAGATATAAACATTTAAATAAATAAGTTTATATTCTGAAATCCACATTTTATCTGTTTTTCTTTATACACTAATGTGTATCACTAAATATTAAGGTATATAAAAGACACTAAATTGTCTAAAAGCTGTTGCACACCAGGCCTGCTGTATAGTGTGAATGTTTGCAAAGTCACCCAGCATTAAAAACACTAGTGGGTTTGAAAAAGGATCTTACTGTATATTTTATTTCAAAGTACCAAAGCTGTTCTATAAAGCATGTTAATGACTTGCTATCCTCTTACTGTATCAGTGAAAAATGTAATATCAATCATATAGTTAGGTAAATTACCATCAGTGATGGCAAAGGTTTATGCTGTTCGATCCTAGCCTGTGTGGAGTTTGTAGGTTCTCCTCATGTCTGTGTGATTTTTCTGCATGTTAATTGGTGTCTCTAAAGTGTCCCAGTGACAGTGAATGTGTGCATGTGCCCTGCAAGGCCCGGCATTAAGTGGGCATGAAAATGAATTAATAAATACTGTACACAATGGGTTGGATGCATGTAAACACAAAATTTTATAATTTGTATATTATGTTGAAATTCTAGGCACTTAAGCAGGTGCTGTTGGTTGAGGTTTTCTTCTGGACGCTTGAGCTGTAATACATCAGTCCTGTTTGCTACTGTATATTTTATCTCTTCATATCCTTTCCAGATGGTTCATAATGACTTTAAATCCATTTCTCTCTCTCGCGTGCTCTCTCACTCTCAAGCCTGAGCGTTTGCAGGGAACACACTACTCAGTACAGTCTGATATCTGGAGTATGGGGCTTTCGTTGGTGGAGATGGCCATTGGTCGCTTCCCTATCCCACCTCCTGACGCAAAAGAACTAGAGCAGATCTTTGGGTTGCCCATGGAAGGAGACTCATCATCTAGTGAGGCCTCTCCCAAACCCAGACCCCCTGGACGGCCTGGCTGTAAGTAACAAAGTAACCAACCATGTAGGGAACACCCAATTACTTTCTTAAGAGTACCTGTCTGAGGGGGAGATGCATTTCCTTTCTTCCTTCTTGATTAGAGCAAAATGAGCTGTTGCCTCCTATATAGAACAGTTGGTGCTGCAGGAGCAATAGCCATTAGCTAGCTTTACATGTATCAAAGCACATTTTTAACCTTTTTTCCTCCCATATTGGTTACAATATGACTGAATTACCTGTTAAGGCATTAAGAGAAAAATGTAGTACAATAGAAACGATTCTGTTAATGCATTCTGCATTTTACCGACAGCAGATAGCTAAGTGATTAAGGTTCTGATCACACGATCTAGAGAACCTTGTATTTCCTTTTTGTTTTGCAGCATATGGACCTGACAGCAGACCTCCCATGGCAATCTTTGAGCTGCTTGACTACATCGTCAATGAGGTGTGTATGCGGTGTTAAAAGAATTAATATGTGGATTCTGTGACCATCTTTTTAAAATATGAATCCTCTTCCTGTTCTAGCCACCACCAAAGTTGCCAAGCATCTTTGGCACGGAATTTCAAGATTTTGTAAACAAATGGTAAGAGAAACCTGTGGTTTGATTTGCTGGTTTTCAGTATTTCAGTGGTGTGCAGTAGCCCTCCTGCTACTTACCATCCATCCCACACACACACACACACACACACATATATATACATACATATATATACATACATACATATATATATATATATATACACACACACACACACACACACACACACACACACACACACACACACACACACGGGGTCCTCGACTTACGACGTTGATCCGTTCCTACGTCGCGCCGTAAACCGATTTTCGGTGTAAGTCGGCACATACGTCCATACTGTACGTAAATAACATACTGTAAGCACTTATCCTATCCTAACACCTATCCTAACACAGTAATTATCAAAAAACGAGCCGCGTAACCGTGTATTCTTCCGCCGCGCACACCAAACACGAAGTTCGCGTTATGATGTTTACGACGCAAAACCACTTAAGTCGAAACAAGGCTTTATACAGTAAATGGGAGATGTGTTGTAACCACGAAACGTCGTAACTCGAGACCGTCGTAACCCGAGGACTACCTGTATATATTGTTAGTGCACAGTAAATTTACCACATAACATTAAGCATAAATTAGTTTATGGATTTCAACATGCAGATCAAAATCCTTCAAATGCAGCTATAATTGACAAAAGTAGCATGGATGAAATACAACGTTTTTCTATTCTTCATAGCATAATTTTCTGTGTAAGGCGTTTGTGAAGTACAACCGTTGAACAATGCAGGATTGCTCGTTCCTACCCAGGAAAAAATGTACTGTGAATTTTCATAGTAAAACTGTGAATTGCTTGACAGTTTTGTGAACTTTCAATTTGACCATGAACTTCAAAGTTCTACTATGAATTTTTGATGGTAATTTGGCCACTTCATGGTTCTACTGTCAAATTTCACAGTACATTTTTTCCTGTGTATGCACAAAGACACTTAAGGAAACACCAAACTCAGCAGTGCGTTAGGCTTATTCCAAGATGAGGTACATCCTCCGCTCCTTTGCCAGAAAATTGTCTATTACTTTATAGGTAGACTTGGCTGCATTATTGCTGTATTATTGAAAGTTTCCTTGCGAGTCGCAATTTGACGTTTACTAAGCCAAATTAGCACGTGCATAGACAGTGACGTTTATTTATAAATGACGAATACCTAGCACCTTCTATAGGATGTCAGAAGGTGAGAACACCGGCATCTTAGTGAAAATCATAAATCTGACTGGCCAGATATCGTACGTTACTACACCCTTCAAATAATCATCACAAGTGGCACGCAGGCAGAAGCCATTGTAATGAGCGGTTTTGATTGGTTAGTAGCACTGTCACTCAGATATGCGTCCTGTAGCAACCAAGAAAACACAGTAGCGTTTCGAGTTGGATTATGTTTTTGATATTACTTTATTCATTACTTAAATATGTATATAATATGATAAATACACCTGTTTGTTAGCCCTTCTCTGAAGGGTTAGAAGGTTCTGACTGCACGCCACTGCAGTATTTGTTAGTTTGAAGATATATTTGACTGATAAATTGCTTACTGTGCCATCTAGTGGTTGAATATATGGGTTATTATACTCGCAAACTGATTGACATGGGGTGAACATGTTTTTTTCTCCAGTTTAATTAAAAATCCAGCAGAGAGGGCTGATCTGAAGCAACTAATGGTAAGATCATTAGCTATTTCCTGTTCATGGAATGCTTACAAAATTTTTGCTGTTTATCAAGATACTTTAACAGCCATTATTGCACAAAGAGCTGGTTATTTATGTTTTGTTTTGTTTTTAGGTCCATCCGTTCATAAAGATGTCTGAAGCAGAGGAAGTGGACTTTGCAGGGTGGCTGTGCAGCACCATAGGCTTAAATCAGCCAGGGACCCCAACCCACAATGTGGGCATGTAGAAGGGAACGAACACACACACAGACACACACACACACACACACACGTCTTTCTATCATTGTGGGGACTTCCAGTGGCATAATATTACTGTAGATATTTAATTCAACACTTCCACATTACCCTACCCCTAACTTCAGGAACGTAAAGCAAATCTTTCCATGCTTTTTTGTTATTCAGATGTAAGATGCAGTTTCAACTTTTCTTATGAACACCTGGAAAATGTCCACAGAAAGTACAAAATGCCAGATCTTTTCATTCTTCTAGGGACATTTGGTCATCAAAATTATATATATAGACTTGACACCCCCCACCCCGCCTTCACTGCCTCTTGAAGTCCCTCACGCTGATGTCATTGAAATGGTGGTATGGAGCTGAGCTGTAAAAATATGCTTCTGTAGTAAAATAAATAAGGCTTACGTTCAGTATTAGATGGGAATGTTTACAAAAACAAAAGTTGCATTTTACCTTCACTAAATGTGGCCTTGAACATCATGCTAAATTATTTTTGATGCCATTACAAGCAAACGCTATATTTAAGGTTAGATTATATCAGATGATAGAGTACTGTTCAGAATCATAGCTATTCTTGTATATAAACGTTATATATTGCATGATGACACTTCTTGCTGAGTGGAAACAGATCAAATTAGGCTGGGCAAAATGTTACAAGAGAAAAACAAATATTTTTGTAAGTGAAAAATGTAATGGAGCTTAGCTAAAGTACTGTGGCAGTTCCTGACAAGATCTTACATCTTTTCCAATAACAAAAGCCATAAGCTGCTACTACAGGACATTATTCTGGTTGTCATTAAAGGCTATACAACCAAGCAAATTTTATATATTGGCCAAGATGCTCGCATAACATTTGCTTTACGTGATTAGTGCAGCTAGATTTGATGCTTGCAAGTAAATTTGTTACGGTGGATCAGTGGGACTTTTGAAACTGGAATTTCAAGAGCTTTTATTTTTTCTGAATGTTTTTGGATTAGACTGATCAAACCTATCGTTGTGATTGGAGTAATAAAGAGCTAACCTTTTAAAATGTCCAAGTGAAATAACATGAAATTGTATGTACCACGTTGACTCTGTGTATTTATTACTTATTTATTTACTCTTCATGAGTAATGAAAATCATGTGTGGGGCTGGAACTGGTACCGGAACACAGCTCGGAGAGAAACTTGGAAATGTAATTAGTTATTGATTAAGAGCACAGTGTCTATTAACAATCACTGATGCCACGTGTAGCATGAGACACCGGCAGCATTAGCTATAGCAGCATAGCTAGAAAGAGGAGAACTCGTACGGGGTCACAAGAGGGATCACATGAGACATCGGCAACCCCACGGGAGGCAGAAGACAGCAACCCAATGTCTCTGCTCACCATAAGACTCTGACTTAGAACCCCCAGCTCTGCCCTTAGTCTTAGGCAAGGATGCACAAGTCAAGACCAAGAAGACCGAAGCCCAGATCAGCCAGACCGCCCACCCGACACTCCAGGCTAAAGGACAAGGAATGACAAGGCAGGCAGGACAGACATGACTCCAGTGACCCAAGCCATGCATCCTGGTCTAAATCTAGTCAAAAGCCTGTGTAAATAAGTATGTCTTTAGTCTAGACTTAAAAATTTGGAGAGTGTCTGAGTCTCGAAGTAAAGTGGGAAGTTTATTCCATAGTTGGGGGGCCATGTATGAGAAAACCTTTCCCCCAGCTGTGACTTTTTTAATTCTAAGAACTAAAAGAAGTCCTGCACCCTGTGTAGACGAGCTGGATTGTAAATAAAATTGTGAGCATGAACAGATAAGAATGAATTTAAATAGACAAGAAAACGGTTCCATACAGTCACTGTGAGGTTTATTACCATCATTCTCCAGCCTCACAGCTATATTCCGTCAGATATTTTCTTTAATATCCATGTTATTAGAGTCAGCGTGCTGCTTGTCCTATAAGCTCTTGCGCTCTGATACGCGCATGATTAACTGTTCTGCCTGACAACCGAGCTCTGATTGGTCAGCCTGCTTTTAACTCATCCAACCAACGCAGAAATAAGAACAGGCTCAAATAAAAACTTCTACGCAGTGTTGCAGTCCGTCTGCTGCGGACTCGGTGGGAAGGACAGCTATAATGTACACGAGTTCTTTTTCAAAACTTGACGTGTATTTCTCCTGTGTAAAAATCGGACTCGGTGTGAAAAGGCCTTAACTTTGTTATAATAAAGAGGACACTTTCCAAAGTTCGTTGTATATGTAGTTTAAGGCAACGTTAAAATGTTAGTATCTATATGGCAGGAGCGGTATAATATACCAAGGGCATTTGGTTAGCTTTGCTTGTTATAAGGTTATTTTTCAATGAGTAATGCGTCTCAGAAATGAGGATGCTTGTTTTAGACTAGTTGAAAATTCCTTCCATTCTTCCTGCCATTTAGCTTTTGATGTTTGTTTTGGACATTTTGTAAGGATGTGTTCAGTGGTAATGTTAGTTTTGCAAATTTCACGTAATGGAAGTCGGTCACCCCTCGCTAGATACGTTGGTCAGGCAGAAATGGCCTTACATATCTGATAGAAGTAGTTTGTTCATATCGTTTTTGGGGGAAGCTTTTTGGGCCAGGTCGAATGTATGAATGAGAGTTGTGAAGTTCTCTGTTTGAGACTCCCATTTATCCTGCCAGACTTTTTGAATATAGGCTGAAGTAAGGGGTTTTGACTCCAATGGTGGGATGCTGTAGGTCTGAGGTTCTCCTGTTGGATTTCTTGCGACTTTGTCTACTTCCATTCACTCAAGTCCACACGGGCCTGCTATCCAGCGCAGTCTAATATCCATGATGCTGTTACCGAGATTGGTCAGTCAATTTTTCCTCCCAGTCAAACATGTCCTATGGTACTCTCTCATGCTAAATGTCAAAGCATAAAATGAATGTCAAAGCATATCCCCATTGTAAATCAGGAACTACCTGCACTGGGTGAGGCTGCAACAGATTTCAGCACCACATTGTGCAATTACAGTTTAGTTAACTTCAAATCAAAAGTTTGGCCAAGTGTTCACTTTTGCACAGCTAGTGTTTTGTACATTGGTGCACCAAGCATGGTCTGGTGGTAACCAGATTTTGATTACTTAAAATAAATAAAGCAAAATTAACCATTTCTACCCCCACAAGATTGTACATCTGAGACCGAGGAAAACTAAAGTTTGGTCATTTCAGTAATTGAAATAAAATAAATCAGATGAAAAAACATGTTAAGGAATTTTCCCAAAAGCACTTTACCAAATGTCCTTTCTATTAATAGAAATCTATTAATTAACCATTCTATTAATATGTATTTAATGCAATTATACCACATTACCAAAATGGTCATGTGCATAGCCCAAAGTAATGAACCTTTGCATTTTTTATTTAAAAAGTACTTCTTGCAGCACATTTTAAATCTTAATGGTTTGTTAACAGCCAATTATTTAGGCACGTGTGCTACGGCCAAAGTGTGTAGTACAACAGTTACCAGTTTGATTGAAAGACTACATTATTCAACTAAATTACAATGGAAAGTCCTAGTACAGACAGCAACCAATACCATGTGTCATTTTTATGCACAGCCCAGCCAATCAACTAATGTTTCAGTGTAACTAGGGTAGCCCGATGTGAAACATTAAGCTCCTAAATCACCACATTTAGCAAAGGAGCTGCTTCACCTCATGGTGTAGTGATGGGTCCCTGCTAAATCTGTTCCTCTGGTTGGAGACCAAAGACAAATCAAACAGTCACTAAAATTATGATATGCATTTAGAAGACAAACATTGCAACAAGCCTCAGCAGGGGTAAATAAAATTCCATGCATTTGAACAAAGCCCCTACATGCTTGTGGGGGTGCATTTAATTTGAGATAAAATGCCCAACAGCCATTACAGAAACATTAAATAGCAGTAGTTTTTAAAAAATTACAAAAACAACAAAAAAAACCCGCCATCTGTTTATACGAGTTCATTAAAGGGTCTTCCTGAATCCTTCTCCGACGGAGATAAAAAGCACCACGTTAACAGGAAAGTCACCATGTCAACCAAGAAAAGCTCCAGGTACACAGACTAGGGAGTAGAACCATGCTGGTCCTCACCTGAACATTCCCAGTTCCGTCTAGATCTATTTTATAGAAACAGAAAAAGCTCAAATCAGTTTAAGAACAATAAAATTGTGTTTAATCAAAACTATTAAAGCCCAAACTGACTCAGAACTTCCTAAGAAATCACTGCATTCATAAACACGGACCAGAAGTGGAAGATCATCATGGTAGACTCAAGGCACAAACACTGAAAACTGAAGTACAGTGCTTCAAACAGACTCACTTGTATTGATTTACAGCTGACTGTAGGCTATCATTCACAGCTTGTTCCAGTCTGATGGTTGAAGGGCCTGCACCAGGTGGCATGTGCCCTCTAGCCATCCAGAGATCAGCACAGCTACAGCATGAAAGTTTCTGCAAATCTCAGTAGTTCACTCAAGAGAGCTGTAATGGGAAAAGCAATTCAGCAAATCACATTTTGTAAATATACAAGTCAAACAAATGAAGACAAAGTCAAATTCAAAGTCAGATGCAACTTTCCTTACCCAGAAAACTTGATGCCAATATGACCAAGACACCAGCCTCACATCACTGCTCATCTCCGTGTATGCAAGTCAACCTGTTTAAGAAAAAAAAAAGTGAGACTTGCAACTGATATCATAATGTTCAAGAAATGTTGGTTAAGGATCTCATTCAAAGCACTGCTAGGTCTTGAACTCTGTCTACTAGGGTCAGATATTGTATTAAACAATCTTTAACAATGCATCACAAGGCAAAAACATCAATGTCATTGCAGATATAACACCTCTTTATGGAGATATAACAATGCTGTTGCATTCTTTGAACACCAAAGGACACAATCATAGGTCATATCTTCTCCAATAGCAACAGAAGGGCTATGGGATGTTTTAAAATATTTGTACAGCACTTCTAACGCACAATTTTTACAAAAAGGTGTTTGACAAACACGATATAACAGTATCATTTTCAATTTAAGATAGCACTTATATTGCCAGTTAATTACTTCAAGCGCAGAAGACAATATTTTCAGTTAAAAACGTATACTAGAAATGTGCATTGTTAACACTTCAGAAAATTTCACATTTACTGAATGTTAAATTGATATATAAAACTGATAATCATGAGAAAGACGAATCATGAAACCAGTATTGTGAATTGAATAGAATTGTGAGCGGAGTGTATAGTTACAACCCCAACATTAACAGATTAAACCCAGCTCTAACCGCTCTTACCTGAATCACTTCACGCACATCTCTGTCCAAAGCCATTCCACATGCTGTAACAGATTAAAAGAATATTACAATCACAGTTGAAGAAAATCATTTATATCCAAAAACGCTCAAAAATAAGAGCCACTGACTCAGAACTTCGGAAGAAATCACAGCGTTCATAAACACGGACCAGAAGTGGAAGCTCATCATTGTAGACTCATTCAGTGAAGTGCTTTAAAGGGAAATTGACTCACTTGTGCTGCAGCTAAGGTGGAAGACAATGTTGGGGTGTAGCAGCCCACTTCAAGGGTGGAGGCATTGGACAGGCCAGCCATGGAGACTAGACTGAGGAACTTCCAGTACTTCAACTGCTTTAGTAACTAAAACTTAGTCAGCTGAAACGAAGAGAACACTTTCACAAACAAGAAGGTGAACCACGTCACACTTCCTGTGCACTTAAAAAAAATAGTTCTTAAAAGCTTGTGATCGGACTTACCTAGTGCTTTGGGAAATCATCCGATCGAGCCACTGGATCTTGAGCCCTGTGACCTTCTGCATGTGTTTAGAAATCGATCTGTTACATGAGAAAATAAATAGATGTAACAGGGGCAACAGCACTTTTTACTCATGCAATCCATTTTTATGGGACACGGTTAGTTTTCACTTAATAGGAGGTAAGAGGAGTTACTTGGCTCTAGCACCTAAGATTTACACGTTTCCAATCACCAAATCAAGGCGGATTTAAATCACACAGATAAAGCTTAACCTTCTGCTAGAAAAGATTATGTTTTAAAGCAATTTTCGTACCATGCTTGGCAGCCGTAGCAGCTTTGGCGACACGAACCATCTCTCCTACAGCACCACGACTGAAAAGAGAGACTTGCGCCCCACGCGGGAGCTTTATAGAGAAAAGAGCGTCATTTCCGGTCTTCCACTGCTCAGAGCAAGGGTACCAGGGCTTGGACATTTTCAGCTCAGTTTTTTAGATGTAACTGACCAAGAGCCAAGCTGAGGGAAAGCTCCGTATATTGTAACGTGGATAACTAAGGGAATCTGATTAACAATGAAGAGTAATATGACTATTTCATATTATCTACATGAAATGACATTTACTGTGGTGTTATCCAGAGGCTACATAGGGCGTTGCACCCTCTAGTGGCGAATTGTGAAATTGCTATTCACTAACTTGCGCGGATAATGAAATATTATTATTTGTACTTACGTGATGTCGCCTCTCAGCTCCACAGACCTTGGTTTGAGTAAATGTCTGACCGCTGCTTGTGTGGAGTTGCATAGTCACCATGTGTTTGTGTCGGTGTCCTCCCACATTCCAAAGTTATGCGTTTATGCGGTCAACTGACGTCTCTAACGTGTCCCAGAGGGCGGCACGGTGGCGCATCGGTTAGCACGGTCGATCCCGACCTCAAACTATGCCTGTATGAAGTATGCATGTCCTCCCCGTATCTGTCTGGGTTTACTCCAGGTGCTCCTGTTTCCTATCACATTCCAAAGTGTTAGGTTAATTGCTGTTTCTAAAGTGCCCTTAGTGTGAGTGTGTGTTCTACAATGTCACTGCCTTGTGCCCTGTGCCGCTGTCTAGGCTCCTGCCTTGACGTGACTCTGAATGAATGAATTTGTCCCAGTGTGAATGAGTATGTGTGTGTGCACGTGCCCTGCTACAAACTGGAATTCTGTGTAGGGTCGGTTCTCTTCTTGAGGCCTGTGCTGCCAGTTAGACCCCAGCCCCCTGTAACCCTGCATTGGCTTAATCCTTTACAGCATCATAGGAAAGCCGGCAGCATAGGGCACAAGGCAGGAACAACCCAAGACAGGGCACCATCGTAGGGAACATACATTCACACACTCTTGGCACTTCAGAAGCACCAATTAACCTAACACCATGTCGTTGGACTGTGGGAGGAAACTGGAGCACCCATGAGTAAAACCCATGCAAACACAGGGAGGACATGCAGACTCCACACAGAAAGGACCCAGACGACTCCACCTGGGGCTGAATCCAGGACCATCTTGCTGTGAGGCGTCGGTGATACTCACCGAGCCACCATGCCACCCTGTCCACAATATGTTCTGTGAAATTGCACTTTTTGAAATCTGGACGTTGTCTGAACACCATATAACATTCTTAGCAATGTTAGAATGGGTTACTGTAGTAACCATTGACTAAATAACCAAGATACTCCAGTGGACATTTCGGTCCATAATCTAGTAGCACCCATCTTAAACTGTATGACACCACCATAACAGTGTGTAAAAGTATTAATGGTTTTCTTTGGACTAATTTTGCATATAATATAGTAACTATAGTAAAGCAGCGCCCCCTACTGTAGATAATGTTTGTGGCATGCATTTTTCAGGCTCAAACATGCCTCATTACATTTACAGCATTTAGCAGACGCCCTTATCCAGAGCGAATTACAGTTGATCCAGTCTTACAGTCCAAGCAATTGTGGGTTAAGGACCTTGCTCAAGGACCCAACAGTGGCAGCTTTGGCAGAGGTGGGATTTGAACCCTGGGCCATCTGATCCATAGTCCAGTACCTAGGCTACCACAGTCATTAATTTGTCTTGCTGCACCCCCCAGTTTAGGAACCCCTGTAGTAAGGTAGCAGATATTATGCGACTGAGGCTAGTTAATATAGACATGGTTTTTGACCTCTCGGCTGCCTTTGACAGTTGACCACAAGATTCTCCTCTCTGTCCTCTCCAGTCTTGGAATCACAGGCTTAGCCTGGCAGTGGCTTGCTTCCTACCAGGAGGTACGACCTTATCAGGTATCATGGAGAGGCTTTGTATTTGCACCATGTGCTCTTACAACTGGAGCTCCACAAGGTTCAGTTCTGGGACCTCTTCTGTTCTCTCTCTACACCCATTCTCTTGGTGAAGTCATAACCTCTCAAGGCTTCTCCTATCACTTATGCTGATGACACTCAGCTCATCCTCTTTTCCTCCAACAGATGTCCACTGCAATGGACTCTTCTGGCTGGTCTTCCAATGTGTACAATCAGACCCCTGCAACTTACTCAGAATGCTGCGGCTCGTCTGGTTTTCAATCTTCCCAAGTTTTCTCATGTCATGCCACTGCTGCGTTCACTTCACTGGCTCCCTGTAGCTGCTCGCATCAGATACAAAACCCTGATACTCAACTACAAAGTCAAAAATGGAACATCTTACCTAAAGGTTCTCATCAAATCACACTCTGTACCTCGTTCCATCCGAAACACAAGCTTGGCTCGACTGGATCCTCCACATAAGGTTAAAGGAAGACGAACATCAAGACTCTTCTCCATCCTGGCACCCAGGTGGTGGAATGAACTTCCACTGGATGTCCAAATGGCTGAGTCTCTTGCTGTCTTGAAGAGACGATTTAAGACTGTAGTTGGATTGAGTTCTTGAGTTATTGCTTACTACTACTACTAATACGAGGTTTTGGCTACTAGGAAGAACACAGCACTCCAAGTCACTCTGGATAAGGGAGTCTGCTTAATGCTGTAAATGGTTGTGCTTCTGGTGGCTTTTTGATGTTTTCAAAACTGACAGCTCTCTCATACCTTATATATTTATTGATCATGCCACCCAGTGATTTTAACTGCTCGTGCTGCATAAAAGATTTCTACAAAGCTAGCTGATGGTATTCCATGCTCAGGGATAGCTAACAATCACACGTGTACCATTCCCAGTACAGATCGCCTACTGTGAGATTACCCTAAACTTGTCAATAAGAGACTGAAGTTTTAGGATTACAAAAGCAACGTAAGCTTTAAACACAGAACCTGTTTAAACATGCACTTAATCTGATAATTGAAGAAAATCAGAATGTGTCCGTAATCCGATTGAGAATACATGCAGTTGAGTAATCGTAACAGGGACCTCCAGGTTTACACGACTTCGGTAGTAATCAGATCATCTCACAGAAAGATGAAGTAAACTTCAGTAATTAAAATTATGTATTTTGTCAAGCATATACTGCTAAACTGTATGAAAGCCCAAAAGAAGCAAGAACAAGTGCACCTGACAAGGGTTTCAGTACGCTAGCCAGTTCCGTGAGAACTCTGACAGACCAAAAACTGAAGTATATAAATACATGAACTGAGAAATCCGATTACTGAAATAAAATCCAGCTCTCCATCTGATTTCTAGATCGGAGTTTGCTTGAATAAACATAACTGCAGAAATCTGACCATGATCAGATTAAGTGCATACAAACACATTCAATAAAAAAAATCGGCTTTGACAACTTCAGCTTTTTATAAAGTTTATTTTCTGTTAACTTTGCCAGATTTGCAATGTATTAACAGAGCTCTACTGAGTGACAGGAGCTGCAGGTTTCTTGACCTTCTTAATCTTCTTCACGTTCTTGGGTTTCAGCATTTTTGCCTTGATCTGAAAAGTTAGGTTTAGGTTAATTTAAAAATCACTCACATATGCAAATGTCATGTTTAAATCCCAAAACCACATACCTCCGGTTTGTGCTGAAGGATGGCACGACGACGTGCTGATTTGGCGTACGGATTGAGCTTCATCATCACTCTAAGATTCTTCAGAGGATTTTTCTTGAGAACTCTGCGTTGAATCTTTCTGCTACAAGAACAAAAACATTCCTGTTAAATCTAACTGAGGACACAAGCCACCAGCTAAACTCAGTGTTCACTTTGCAAAAGACTAAGGGACATACTTGGGAGCACGGAGGGCCTTCTGGATCTCCTCACTCTGAAGGATTCTTCCCAAATCTGTGTTGGTCATTTTGTGCATTGGCAAGCTGAAAGGTTACATTTAAATTCAATTAGAGGCATAATGCATGTACCAGAACTTGCTTGCTTTGTCTTTAACAGACTCAGAACTTCAAAAAAAAATCATGGCATTCATAAACACGGACCAGAAGTAGAAGCTCATCACTGTAGTTATGCAATAAAAGTGGTGTGTAGTGGTGAAAAGAAAAGGCTGCTTACTTGAAGTCCATCTTGAGGGAGGAAGGTTTGCGCCAGGTTCCGTAGAGGTCATCCAACTTACGGAAGGCGCTTTCAGTCCAGATGCAAAAACGACCGATGTGACCACCAGGGGCGAGTCTCAGGAGATTCAGTTTGGTCACACGCTGCAGTGTAATACCTGAAACCATAAGTAAAAGGTCATACATAACTAGAAAAGTAGAATTTCTGCCTTGGTAAAATGTACACACTTGTTCCAGCTAACTCAGCACTTCAAAAAGAAATCAGAGGATTCATAAACACGGACCAGAAGTGAAGCTCATCACGGCTGGGAAGTAAGCAGTGTTTTGGTGCCGATACGAGAGCAGGACATACCTGGGATGTTTCTGAATGCTTTTGTGACGCCATTGTCTTCGTTGTAGATGATGCACGGCCCTTTGCGCTGTATACGTCTACGGTTTCTCATTTTACCCTTGCCGGCACGTATGCGCTGAGAGGCATAAACCTGTTGGTGGCAGTAGAAGTAATTAATAGGGGTGCTACCAAGTTTCCCAAAACAATTACCAATATGAAAAAGACACCTCACCTTCTTGATGTCATTCCATGCCTTCAGCTTCTTAAGCAGAAGCACAGCCTCCTTGGTCTTCTTGTATCCCTCAACTTTATCATCAACGACAAGTGGCACCTCAGGAATCTCCTCAATGCGGTGACCTACATAATAAAAGTACATAAAGACTCGATTTCACTCCCAAAAAATGAATCAGAATTTAGACTTTGGTATTGTTCTCAGCCTTCGAAAGGGAGACACCACATTTAGTGCAGCCCTTCTGCAAACTGAGACTGATCTAGCACTGTAATGATAGAGGGGAGTACGAAGAAGACATCCTCCTCAGTGAACAGTGCCATCATGCACTGCAGCAAAAAAGCAGTCTAACTCAACCAATGCATTACAATTACCTGATTTATTTGCTTTAAATAAAAAAGGTGGAAAACAGTCACTTACCTTTGGCCATGACCAGAGCAGGGAGAGCAGAGGCAGCCAGGGCAGAGCAGATAGCATAGCGCTTCTGGGACACATTGATCCTGCGGTGCCAACGACGCCAGGTCTTTGTGGGGGCGAACATGCGGCCACCACGACACATCTGCACTCTAGTTAAGACAAACACTTAAAGCTCTACCCTAATGCTGCTCGTCTACGAACCTGCTCAGAATCGATTTTCGTCAGCCTTCAGCACCAGCATGTGACAGCAGGCAACTGTCGCTGTGTGCAGAGTAAGACGCAAATTACACCATCATGGCAAGTGTGCCTATTAACCGTATATTTGCATGCCTTAAACAGCGGTCACACCTGACGTGAAGCTCATTTATGTGGATGGAAAAGGTTGAAGGTATTCAAAAAATGCCTTCTTACTTTTGCTTCATGGCGAATGCAACCACATGAACTTTAATCCAGCAAATCCTTCAAACTTGGAAGCATGTGACAAAATGAGATGAGCGCAAGGCTGGCACAAACATTGAAAAGCTGCTTACTGTTTCCAGCCTACCCGTTTTATTCAACAGTAGCTTCAAGGACTGCAAAAAGAGCAATAAATGAAACATGGCCTGCAAGGCAGTGTCACTACAGGCCTACCTGGTATGTACACAATTTCGCAAGGAAAATAGCTAGCTGACTTTTCCACCAACTTCTCACTAAAATTAACCTCATTTTCCTGATTGGACCCCAGCACCTTTATCCAGAGAACATAGAGCATGTGTAAGTGTTTCCTGGATCAAACGCCAGTATATGGCAGGGATTTCTAAAGCAATGATGCGTCACCTGGGGATAAACCCCCCAACTGGTCTCCCCACACTCAGACAACCAATCAAGTCAGGATCCGATGCTGGACCCAGCTGGAAGACACCACTGGAAACCAAACCGGGGCTATCAGAGTGCAGTGACTGAAAAATTTCCAAACAAATGTCTCACACGATGACTGCTCAATGAGGAATTTGCAAGGTAACGATCCGGTGTGACCACTGTTTTATGCCAGATAGCTAAGGGTCATACAGGAACACATAAGGATACGTTTCCGAAGGCTCCCTGGCCAGAGCGGTGCGTACCACCACCACGGACTCTGGGAATACGAGCCACAGCTCTGCCTGTGCCCCAGGACTCGGCGCTGGTCTGATGACCTAAAAAAGAAAACTCATTGTAACAAATGCTACAGTCATATCTCAATGGGTTGTATTTAATCTGAAGGGATTTCATAACTGACCACTCCTGAAATCATTACTGAAAGGGACATCCAACAGCTGAGTGAGAACAACGACTCACCTGCCAGTTCACTAACAGCATAGGGCTGGCGGTTATTCTTGCGCATGTTGGTATGCACAAAGTTCACCACATCTGGCCGGATGGGAGCCGTGAACACGGCAGGCATAACCACATTCTTGCCTGAACTTTCCCCTTTCTCGGAGTAGACCGAGATCAACGGTCGAGCACACGCCTGGAAATTAAATGGACATTGTTACACATTCAGATCATGAGCCACAGACAATAATGGCTAATGAAGTTGTCTTGCTCAGTATTGTTCATCGTCAACCCTCTGCACCAGCATAAGACAGCAGGCAACTGTCACTGATCGCAGAGTCGGACGCAAATTACACCATCATGGCAAGTCTGATGTTTAACGAAATATGAGCTTTTTCCTGCAGGGTTGATCAATTAGTATTCTGTAATCATGACCAATTATACCTAACTGACTGTTATAGCAGAGGTGCAAACCAACAGGTGACCATTCAATTCCTCTGCAAAAGTGCTAAATCCCAGTGATAATTCCCACATGCCAATCTTTCCCCTCTAGAGTTTTGCTGAAGGAAAACTTGCCACTGACATCCTTCTGTAGGATTTAAGCCTACAAACTATATAATTGCTTCATTAAAAAAGGTGGGCCTGTTCTTCACTGACAGCAGCAATCAGTAGACAGTGAGTGGCTTGTCACTCCTGACTAGCTTAAGGTAGGTCATTCCAGTTTGTTACCTAACATGTATTTACTTGGCGTATTAACTGACAAGCATTTACTTTTGAGCTGTTATGCAATAAAAAGATGCCATATATGACATTTTGAAGGGACGGTCTTATTTTAGGCCATATGTTAATAAGCACTAGCTCAAACTCTACACCAGACAAAGGTTTAGAGTGAATTTACGTTTAACGTTTCCTGCACTTGATCTTGTGCTTTGCACTGTGTAAATCAAGTACTGGATTCACTATTAGTACATAGGCCACTGATGTCTGCTACCGTGACACCGAAAATTTCCTCAGGGGATCAAGTGTATAACTAAATACATTTTGAATTCGTTTACAACCTGCAATCATGTGCAACCAAACTCCTAAATCCACAAACCAGTTCCTACGAAAATAGAAGACCCTGATCTGGTAACATTGCCTGCAAGGTAACGTTAAATAACTACCTGTCTAATAGGGGAAAGGACGATTTGAAATGACCGACATGACTTTAAAATTCAGCACTCAAACGAGTTTAAAATACTCTATACGTCACTTAAACACTACTGTCCAGCCAAGATCAGTTTCAAGCTCTCCCGGCAGCTAGCTAGGAGTCACACGTGTATACTCTACAAAATGGCTTCCCCGTTTACGTCCATTTAGCCCGGCGACTCAAAACCAAGACAAAATTCAACATATTCCACAATATGTGTAGTTCTGCATCCGCGACACACGCGTTATAAACCCATACTCAGAAAGCCACCACAACGACAAAGGCGAATTCCTACCATATTTATATGAATTCACGGCTCGCCACGAAGCACGCTCCGAACGCAATGGCGGCCACGGGAGAAAAGGAAGACTGTGGCACGACCTCAGAACGATATACGTCCGAGCCCACATCACTTCCGCCTAGACACTGGATTGCTGCTTTCCCTTACTGTTTGTTTTGCTTTTAAACATTCAGAGAAATATAAAAATCTACACAACTGCTCATAATAAAACGTGTATTGGTGCCAAAATAAAATGGTTTAGTAGAATATCGGACTATATATAGAGCGGATGAAAAATCTATCGCCGGACTACTTTCTTCAGTTCGCGTCTGTCCCAAACTGCATACTAGAATACTAAATAGTGTGAGTGGAAAGTATTAGCCCCTGTTGGCGATGTACTACTTTCAAATACTATTTAGTATGGTAGTAGTCACTGTTGTGGGTTCCTATGTTATGAAATATTTTTACATTAGTATTATATTCGATGTAACAAGATCGAAGAGTTTAAAAATGTTAAGTGGAAATTTATATATTTATTTATTTTTTTTGTTTAAGCTTTTGCTAATGACTTATGACCTCGGTGACGTAATACGGCGGGAAGCACTGAATTTTGTTTTGATTAAGTTCTTAAATCGGTCTGAATCCACGTTAGTTGTTATCATAACATCATGAAGAATACGATCATATCAGAGGCGAACAGATTCGTTCGGTTTCTTAAGTAAGTGATCTTATGGCATATATTTGTGTGTATTTGTTACTGTTTGAAAGTTAGAGTACTGATATGAGTGCTTGCAAATACCAACTAGTTAAACCCAGTTTTCTTGGGGAGTGCACAAACCCTTATTCAGAATGGGTTCGGGTAGGTTTTAAGATAATTTGCTATAACACATCTCTCAAGGTAACTACACTCATCGTTCACTTTATTAAGTACACCTTGCTAGTACCGGGTTGGACCCCCTTTTGGATTCACAATTGCCTTACTTCTTCGTTGCATAGATTCAACATTGACCCTACCATTCGAATGTCACAGTAGAAATCGAGACTCATGAGACCGTCAACATTTTGACATTCTTCTGTTGTCCAGTTTTGGAGAGCATGTGCGCCCTTGTAGCCTCTGTCGCCTGATCTTACCTGACAGGAGTGGCACCTGGTGTGGTCTTCTGCTGCTGTAGCCAGTCTGCTTCAAGGTTCAGCATGTATTCACAGATGCTCTGCTGCATACTTCTTCTGCATCAGCAAGGCGTTTTTGCCCAGAACTGCCACTCACTGGCTTTTTTGGACCATTCTGTGAAAGCCATGGAGATGGCTGTGCAAGAAAATCTCTGCACATCAGCAGTTTCTGAAATACTCAGACCAGCCTGTCTAGCATCAACAACCATGAAAGTTACTTAAATCACACTCTTCCTCATTTGGATGCTTTTTGAATGCAATCTTGGGTTTATTTTTATTCTCATATTTCTAAAGATGGTTATTATAAGTATTACTGAAGCCATTTGTTGTGTCTGTTGACACTGAGTGCAAAAGTATTCGTCCCCCTTGAATATTTCCACATATTGTCTTGTTAGTAATTGGAATTACAATGCACATAATTGAGGTGTTTACTACTCGACTGGCACAGGACTTAACAATTTGAATTTATCTCTTAACAATTTGAAGTTGAGGTTTCACCACCTGCTGTTGCTGATTATTATAACAGTATAGGTCCAAGAAAGTGCTACTACTAAGTCAATATTGGTACGGTGTGCCATACTACTGATAATTTATATATATGTATATATATATATATATATACACATACACACACACACACACACACACACACACACACGTGTGTGTATGTATATACACACACATATATATTTATATACATACATATACAGGGGTTAGACAATGAAACTGAAACACCTGTCATTTTAGATCACAATAATTTATTAGTATGGTGTA
Source organism: Ancistrus triradiatus (assembly GCA_025084515.1). Lineage (NCBI taxonomy): Eukaryota > Metazoa > Chordata > Actinopteri > Siluriformes > Loricariidae > Ancistrus > Ancistrus triradiatus. The sequence goes on from JAJAGP010001714.1 coordinate 82,914, forward strand.
GGGCCTCCTTTTGCAGCCAATACAGCGTCAATTCGTCTTGGAAAGTCGCTGGTGGAGGAAAACGTTTCCTGACTCGCTTCTCCAAAACACCCCAAAGTGGCTCAATAATATTTACTATTTACTAATAAACTGGTGACTGTGCAGGCCATGGGAGATGTTCAACTTCACTTTCATGTTCATCAAACCATCTGAACTCTGGTATGTCACCCATAATGTTGTGTGCATTGCAATATGTTGAGCAAAACTGTGCTCTTACCCTGCTAAAGGAACCTTCACACTCTGCTCTTACTGGTGCAATGTGAAATGAATGAAGATTGGCCACCAGACTGGTCCAATTTAGCCATGAAACCTCCCACACTAAAATGACAGGTGTTTCAGTTTCATTGTCTAACCCCTGTATATTGTGAGGGAGAGAGATAGATCGAAGGGTTTTCCTAGTGTATCCAGTGTGACACAGTTTTTTGCGATCTCTTAATATGTATATCTTCTCTTAACCCAGAATACTGCTTTATAATGAATTTTTCTTGTTTATTATTTATGTTGTGCTGTTGGTGTAACACATTATGTTCATGTATCAGGGCTTGTCAGGATGACAACAACAATTCCTGGGTTTATCAGGTAATTTTGGAACCACATACCAAAGTGTTCTATTAAGTAAAGAAGGGAAACCAATAGATTTGTTGATATTTTATTGAGAAACTGATGGATGGCTTTCCTGGTGTTGTAGGAGGATATTAAAATATCAAAGTGCAGTGATGAAAATCTTCTCAGCATGATTGAAGGAAGTCAGCCAGTCTTCATCTGTGGGAAAGTGGTATGTTAGCTTGGATAATGCAAAATACAGATTGTGTCTCCTTGCTACATTATAACAGTGTGGCTCGGTTTTATGCTGTAGTACAAAAGGCCATACATACTTTCATGTATACACAGATGAGCCAAAATTTTGCCACTTCGTTCTGATACAGCTGCACATGTGAAAGTCTGATGATCACTCTACAACTGTTCTTGTCAAATGTGGGATATTAGACGTTAAACACAAATGGTGGCTCATGTATGTGTGCAAGGGCAACAAAGACTATCTCGCTTGGTCCAAACCAACAGAAGGGTGACATGTGCCACCTACTTAAACATTGTTGGGGGATCTGATTTTATTCATTTGTTTAATTTGCTATTAATTGACACACAAAGTGAGGAGTAATTAGATGAATCCAGAAAATTGCTCTGCAGAATAAGTAAAAGTGCTTAGCTGAATTCCATATGCACACTGTGTTCACTTTACTTGCTGTATATGGTTTGCATTGATATTGAAGCTTCCGTTGAATCATGAACCTGAAGAAACGGAAACTGGAGAGGAAATTAGCCTGAATGAAGAAGCACCTGTTAAAGCACAGCAGCCTGTCATCGGGCCACTTCCTCTGAACACCAGTAAAGCAAGGTTTGTGTGTTTTACTGTATGTGTTGTGTTGGCATGAGTGTAAAACTGAATTTGTCTTCTCATTACACAGACAGCTTTTGTCATGGTATGCCATGTCTCAGAACCCCAACATGTCCCAGGTCGATGCCCATGTCCTGCCCCCTCTCTGGGTCCGCTGTGACATGAATGACCCCGCTGATACTTCCTGGCTGGGTGCTGAGACAGTCTATGCTGGCACCAAGGCCACAGCTCTCAAACTGTACACAGTCACCTGCAAAGGTAAAAAAAATATTAGGTTTCAGACTACTGAAAACAGATTAATGCTGTTATTTATTATAAATTTATTTTTATTTAGGTGCAACAGTAGATGAGTCTTCTTTTATCACAACTGATCTGCTTAAACAAGACCACCAGAACAGACACCACTCCTCAGCAGTAACACATCTTTTTTTCTATTAGATTGATCACACTTTTTGTTGCCTTGGTTTGTCTTTGTCTAACTGTGTGGTGTTCATAGGTGGTCACAAAAGGCTGGGCTGAGTACAATCTCTTTTGTTCAATGAAGGAAGACAGTATGATCATTGATTCTCAGAGCAGTGTCATGGCCACCTTAAAGTGGAACAATGTAGACAAAATCTTGGAGGTTCCTCCACTGTCATCTACAGCAACTCTGGTAAACCTAGAACATTTTATCACCCAGTACTTTAGGAGATTTGGGCACTGTCTCGTGGAGTCTCAAAATCTTTCTGCCATGTTTAACTCGGTTTGCTTACCAAATTTAATTCAACTAATCTGCTTTAACTATTGTTGGTTTTGTTATGTGCAGCATATAAAGGTTGCTGTCGGAGACATCAGGAGCCCCATTTATCAGACGTACAGAGAGTTGGAATTTCTTCTGGTATGTGTAACTTAAGAGACACAAGATTATAAATAAACTGTATTTTAAAGAACTTCAAGTTGTATACCGTCCTCTTTTAGCTGGTTATAGATCCCTATTGTACTCTGACATTTTGTGTAAATAAAACAACAAAATTAAACATGTCTGGTCCACAGAATTGGTTAGAAATCCTCCCACAAGTAGTTATATATTATTGCACAAAAGGTACTATACACAGGTTACACAATAGATGAGGTAATTGTTGTTGACATATATAATTTTTAGCACTGGAAAAAAGCATTTAGGTCTGCAGTACATCTAACAGCTCTGACTGAATTCCAAGGAAATATTCTAATCAGATGTTATAATTAAGCCTGAGGCTGGAGTCTAAATGGAGAGGATGCATATATCAGTTGTGATTTAGTGTCAATTGCTGTTTTCATTGTAGCATGGTTGAGTTGAATAATATTGGCTCCAGTCAGTAAAAGATGCGTGAGACACATTCGACACACAGTTCAAACTACACTTCCTTTGTTGATTGTTGACACTCCTTTATATTATATTGTAGTAAAACAGGTAGGTATGTAATATCCATAATGCTGATATATTTCTAAATATCTGTAATATCTACATGAATTTCTAAGTTTAGGTGTCGGTCTGCATTCACCTTGAGAGGTTACATGGTCAGATATGTAAACACTATCTCATGCTAAGCTTTCTGCAAATCAATAAATTGCAAATGGGTCAGTTCTAAGCCAGGCATAACTTACAAGACACCACACATGGAGGGTTTTCGCCCAGCTTTTTTACTTTGTAGAAAAAAAGATCAATTGGAGATATGGCGCCAAACATGTCTTGTTAAATAGCTTGTTGAACATTCTTGCTTTGTGAAGCATACCTAAAACTATTTAATGTATCACATATTTTTCCCTGATCAAGTAGAGGAAAGAAGTATTAAATCACTAAGTGTTCAGGAAACAATTATGGAATCATCAACTACAAAAAAAACCCACAATCAGTGCTTTGTTGTACCTTCTCTGGATTGAATTCCTTGAGACATGGACTTATGAAAAACACTAATTAAAAGCAACATTATAAAATGTATTAATGAATAACGGTATTCTACATCAGGCTGGTTCCAGATCAGCTGCATGATGGAGCTTTGTCATTTCTACCATGAATTTTCAATTGGATTGAGGTCCAGACTCTCTGCTGGTCATGACAGTGAATTGATGCCTTTCCTGAGGAAATGCTTTACCACTCTGTGTATTTAACTTCCAGAAAAAATGATTTGATCTCAACCAGACCTATGTTTTATCAATGGAATGAAAAAAGGGTCCGAAATTATGTTGTTCTATTGTGGTAATGATTGCCGTTTTACCTTGTTCTTTCCTTGACATACCACCCATGTCACATATGAGTGGGGAAATGTATTGTATTGTTTTCTTCAGGCAGTCTTAATACTTTTAATTAGAATGTTACACCAATTGACATTTTTAGACTTGTGGCAGTTATTTTAGAAATGCAGTGTTATCTATTAAACAAACAGTGTTTAGTGTCCGATTGATTTGTTTGTTTGCTACGAAGTAAAAAAAGCTGGGTGTTCGGTGATTTAAATCATTTTTGCCAGGGATAATGCAGTAAAATGACATGCACTACAGAAGAGAATTTATCCCCTTCTCCTTCAGTTTTGAATATGCAAGTACTTCTACTTTACAGACATTGGCTGAAGGACTGAGGACTGGGGAGACGGAGTGGTTGGAACCACTGGAAACAAAGTCTGCTGTGGATTTAACTAGATCACTTATTGAAGGTAATCTTTCATACAGTATAGTTAGCTATGAGAGCATCCCCATTTTCTTGTTTTGGTGTATATTTTTATATATCCTAGTTGTTGGTGAGGGATGAGTCCCTGTTACTGGGCTGGTGGATGATCTCTATCTCACCACCTATTATGCATTCACCTATACATATCACTGGCATTGGAAAGCCTCCATTGACCTCATTTGCAAGTAATTTAACACACCCCAAAACGTGGTGTAGTGATATTAAAATATAATACCTGGTAAAATATCAAGCAGGTTGCATTCTCTTTCAAGCAGATTTCATTCTTTGTCTTTCCTTTTTTTTTTCTAGAGCTAGAAAACATTGCGAATGCTGTCCCTGGACAGAATTTAAAAGGATCAGAGGTAAAAAGAAGCAATAAAAATCTTGTTCAGTTTACACTCTAAATGTTTAGTTAAGTTTCAAATTGGTGTAAGTACTATGCAATAGGCATTTCTGATTTCTGATCTGATCCAGATCTGCTTCTTATTCTGATTCAGAAGGCCAAAATCGATTCTGTCCTAGTTTTTAACTCCATGCTAATGGAGAGAGGAGACCTGGACTTCACAGAGCAGCTGTGGGATAAGCTGCGGAAGAGTAAGTATATTTTTGAATATCTGTTCTAATAATAGATGGCAATGATCATACAGAATAAAACACAGTTTGAGTCTTTTCCTTGGTAGGTGTGACCTCATATCAAGACATCACAGACTCTTTAAAATTAGTCATCAAGGCTGTACGATTTGGTCAGATTAAACCTTGGGTATGTAATTGATATCTTATATTTAGCTATTGCATATGATGTTACATTTTCATTTTGAACTCTGATGCATTTGTTTTGAAATTCCACTTAATAATACGCCTGACCAATGAAATGCACTTGTCTAGTTCTCTTACATTTGTTCATACAAATTTGGATGCAAAGACTATTAATGTAAAGTGTGTTTTGTTGACCTACACAGGTTCATAGGGACAGCAGCAGCTCACTGAGTAAGCTGATAGTTCAGTCCTACCAACAGCAAGTGGACACAGTACCTCTTACTGGCCTCACTCCTGCCATCATGTTGCTGGAGCTGGGCCTGGACAAGATGAGGAAAGATTACATCAACTACCTTGTTGGTAATAATGCTGTTTATCAACTGGGGCATGTTGAATGATATTATTGATTTTTAATGGAATGAGCTGTTTCTCCACGCCACCACGTCAGTGTTTCTTCTTACTCCAGACACAGAATTTACTGGTGCAGTAAGAATACAGGAACTATGTGAATTGGTTGTGGCTCTGTTTGGATGTAAAGAGGGCACCCCTGGTTTGGTCACAACCACAGACCCAGCTGCTGGGAAGGTCACACTAAATACTGAAATTTGCCCACAGAAACCATTTTGTTCTTAAAATTGTGGTTTTTTTAATTTTGTGTACTTGTTCCTGTATTTTCTGTTTGAGAGACTGAGAAAGAATGATATATGGTTATTATGACATTGCTAAAAAACAAATCTAATGGTGGCATAAGGCTTTTGTACAGGACTGTCATTGACTATGACAGTGCAAAACAAGCATGCTAATCAATCAAGCAGGCAAACGAAAATGCTTCTGAGCGAAATTCCCTCAACTTCGCTTGCTATTAGCAGTCCAAAATTTAGAATAACTAAGAAATGTCTCTGTTACTTAAAACATACAGAATTCAATTTGGACCCGTTTTTTGAATGTCGACACAATTATGTTTAATGCTATTAAATTGTGAAGCAAGACGAGATGGATTCACTTGTGCTTTGTGCTTCTGACAGGAAAGGAGCTTACGACTCTTAACCATCTGGTAAGAACGGGAAATTTCTAAAGTATCAGTGAGCTCCTAGTGCTGCTGAATAGCCAATAACAGCCATTGTGCTCTGTTTCTTTGAATGCGATCGGTGATTCTTTAGAGTTACTATCTAAGCAGCGAGGTGGATCTGCAAGAGCAGGTGATGAGATTGAGGAAACTGCACCACCTACTGGACATCCTGGGCACCTGCAGCAGCTTTCTCAGCCTGCCTCATGAGCGCCTCTTCTTTTTCACCCAGTCAGTAACGCACTAGCTGTTTGCCTATCTACTTTTGTAACACCTTATACTCTAAATGTCTGTTGTGTGTTTGTGTGTTTTTACATTCTAGGTCATGTTTGCAGTACTACAAAACAGCACCTTACGATGAAGAGCACGTGTTTCAGATGCAAATTAAACCTGCTATCATCAGCCACGTATATCAGACGTATAGACTGTTCAAACTGTATATTACATTTCAAGTCGCAGTAAATGCATTGGCATATTTAATTACAATGAGCTTTCTTTTCTCAGAGAGCAGCCGTCTTCCTGGGGGATGGAGGTGTCTAGTGGACAGGGATCACGAGAGGTCAAGACCTCCTGGTCTCTCACTGATAAGCCTCTAGTGGATCATGTCAGTTTTGACTCAGGTGAAACACTACACAGCCCACTAAAGCTGTATCTGTTTTGTTTGATTCTTTTATATTATTTTATTCTGCATTTGCCTGACACAATGTGTTCACATGCACAGTCATAATCTGGACATTATTCAGGTACTAAGGTATTAATAATATTCATATTTACTAAATAGTAATATAATATTAATAAATATGAATGTTGTCACCCAATTTTGAAAGGCAGTTTTCAGTTTGAAGAGAAGGCTACTTGAAACAACATGTAAAGGAGTTGTGCTATATTTGATCTACCTAGAAGGTGTTTGATTCATGTCTAAAATTAGAGATGTGACCACCTGAATACAGACACATTGATACTGGGCCAATTGAGAGCAACCAGTAACCGAACTTTGGGTCTTTGGGAGGAAACCGGAGTAAACCCATGCAGACATGGGCAGGACATGGAAAGTCCATGAAGGAGTCTGGGGTCAGGATCGAACTGGGGATCTCTGGAGCTATGAGGTGACCATGCTAACCACCGTGCCGCCCAACTGACAATGGAACATAGGCAGGGATTTGAATATTAGACGAATGAGGTGGGAATTTTCCAATAAGAAATAATACAAATATTCTCCTGCTATCTGAATATTTACGTTTTCACACCAAAACATTTTCGTAATACAAGAGGTCGTTCCGGAGAGCATGGTTTGACTTAATATTTCTAAATAAATCTTACTTACCGTGTGTGTGTGTATGGACATTTGTTGATTAAAATCTTTTAATTCTACAATCCCATGTAAACATATGACAGCCTTTAAGTGATTTAATTGAAACTTATTTCAGATCTGCCGTTGGAGGTCTCGGTGTGTGCAGAGAACGAGAAGACTGCCTACTTCAGAACAATGGTGTCCTGCAGCCTCACCAACTTCAGTTAGTAGGTCAGAATTAGTCAGGCAACAAACCATGGGTGAAATGTTTATCAGCAGAATTCAAATCTTTGCATTAAATGTAACCATTTAATTGATCTTATTTTGTATTCTTCCATGCTTTTCATTCCTTTCTCCTGCATTTCTATATGTTCTAAAGCAGAGTCACCAGAGTTTATAGCTTTATAGCTAAAGCACTTTCAAATCATGCTTAATGTAGTGAATATCAGCAGGATAGAGTTCAGTATAAACTTGGGAATGATAACGTAGATGCATAGGGTCCGAAGTGATTTAATCCGTTGTTACTAGTATTGAATCTTATTTATGATAACATGTTGCGCCCAGGATTAAAGAATGCTTTGTTAATTGTGTCTCCGAAGGAGCAACATCAGAAAAACAGCACTCAGCAGAATGCAGAGGGTGCACACAGTGGGGACAACAATTTCTGTTACCATCTCCATATGGCTGGTCAGGGGATCTGAAATAAACAGAAAGGACTGTTATCGCTGTGTGGTTAGCATAGTTCCACGCAAGCACTTTCTAAATCATAAATCACACTTCCCACAAAACCATGTTCGTTAAGAACAAATCATGCAAAGAGAACACTCGAAAATGATTCATACTTTCTCTAGTTTTTATCCACTGGAGAGTTTTTGTTTTGTGTGTAGCTTACCATGGATAAGTCTTAAAATATTGGCAGCCGTACTACGCCGTTCCTCTGGTGGAAAAGAGAAAATACTATAGGGTAGATTGAGAAAAGTTGAACACTTTTAATACAACCTCTAGTTCTGAAGACTTCCTGTCCTGTCCTCTTGGTTTCTCTGTTACCAACCAGATGGACAAGGATTGGCATGTTGGGTGGAATTGAGTAGCCATGGTGCATACAGATATTAAAAAGCCTCTTATTCTGTCAAAAAAGCATTTTCACCCTCTGTGTGATTGTTTAATTAAGCAATACTCCAGTGATTGTGTATTCTTGAATGACACAAAACATTCGTCATGCTGCCATCAGGAAATTAGTGGTGGTAGCATAGTGAGTCATTTGACATTTGAGACTCATCAGATCGAAGTGTGTTCTCAGACAGCAAAGTCTAATGATAATGTCTCTACACCCAACCCCACATGTAGTGATTAGGATATAAGGTGTGTTACTGGTAAGTAAACTTTGAAGCTGTGCAAAGCAGTAGGTACTCATGATTGTGTCTGTGGTAGACCCATCTCTCATAGGAAATAATATAATACACTATTCCATTGTTCCCCACGTAATCATCTAATCGTACAATGGGATGTTCCTGTTCTGATGATCATGATAAATGGGCTTGGCATGTAATTTGGTTCAAGAGTTTTCATCTAGTTTTCATCAAAACTACACCCATATGTGAGCAACTAACAAAGTGCTCAAAATTTTGTAAAACCACACTGGCAGAAGCAGCTTTTCAAAAAGTCTGCAAAGTTAAACAAATTCGACTTCCATAAACAAAGCCAAACCAAAGCATCTCTTTTAAGTGGCAACCAGTCACACGGTGCCAGTGCAGGCTGCCATTATTTTGGCAGTTTTGGCCTGATTATCTATTTACAAAATCAGAACCAGTTCTGAACATTTCGATTCACGTTTGTTGTCAATTAGAAAACAATTCAAACTAGCAATTATTTGTGTGGATTCAGAAGCTGTCTCCATCCTTCATATGACTGGGTTACCCTGAAACGTTTTATAGGATTTCCAGAACAATGCAAAAAAAATTGGCAAACTAAAAGAGTGAATTTAGTCTTACTTTATACAGTGGTGCTTGAAAGTGTGTGAACCCTTTAGAATTTTCTAGATTTCTGCATAAATATGACCTAAAACATCATCAGGTTATCACACAAGTCCTAAAAGTAGATAAAGAGAACCCAGTTAAGCAAATGAGACAAAAATATTATACTTGGTCATTTATTCATTGAGGAAAATGATCACATATTACATTTTAGTGAGTGGCAAAAGTATGTGACCTCTAGGATTAGCAGTTAATTTGAAGGTGAAATTAGAGTCAGGTGTTTTCAGTCAATGGGATGCCAATCAGGTGTGAGTGGGCACCCTGTTTTATTTAAAGAATGTTTGTGGAAGTGTATAATGGCTCGAACAAAGGAGATTTCTGAAGACCTCAAAAAGAGAGTTATTGATGCTCATCAGGCTGGAAAAGGTTACAAAACCATCTCTAAGGAGTTTGGACTACACCAATCCACAGTCAGACAGATTGTGTAAAAATGGAGGAAATTCAAGAACATTGTTACCCTCCCCAGGAGTGGTCGACCAACAAAGATCACTCCAAGAGCAAGGCATGTAATAGTTGGCGAGGTCACAAAGGAGCCCAGGGTAACTTCTGAGCAACTGAAGGCCTCTCTCACATTGGCTAATGTTAATGTTCATGAGTCCACCATCAGAAGAACACTGAACAACAATGGTGTGCTTGGCAGGGTTGCAAGGAGAAAGACACTGCTCTCCAAAAAGAACATTGCTGCTCGTCTGCAGTTTGCTAAAGATCACATGAACAAGCCAGACGGCTATTGGAAGAATGTTTTGTCGATGGATGAGACCAAAATAGAGCTTTTTGGTTTAAAAGAAAAGCATTATGTTTGGAGAAAGGAAAACACTGCATTCCAGCATAAGAACCTTAGTGGTAGTGGTAGTATCATGGTTTGGGCCTGTTTTGCTTGCCGTCATTGATGGAACAATGAATTATGAATATCAGAGAATTCTAAAGGAAAATGTCAGGATATCTGTCCATGAACTGAATCTCAAGAGAAGGTGGGTCATGCAGCAAGACAACGACCCTAAGCAGACAAGTCGTTCTACCAAAGAATGGTTAAAGAAGAATAAAGTTAATGTTTTGGATTGGCCAAGTCAAAGTCCTGACCTTAGTCCAATAGAAAAACCTGAAGTGAGCAGTTAATGTGAGGAAACCCACCAACATCCCAGAGTTGAAGCTGTTCTGTATGGAGGAATGGGCTAAAATTCCTCCAAGCTGGTGTGCAGGACTGATCAACAGTTCCAGGAAACGTTTAGTTGCAGTTATTGCTACTGAAAGCAAAGGTACACATACTTTTGTCACTCACTAATATGTAATATTGGATCATTTTCCTCAATAAATAAATGACCAAGTATAATATGTTTGTCTCATTTGTGTAACTGGGTTCTCTTTATCTACTTTTAGGACTTGTGTGTAAATCTGATGATGTTTTAGGTCATATTTATGCAGAAATCTAGAAATTTCTAAAGGGTTCACAAACTTTCAAGCACCACTGTAGTGTCTTTATTGCGTTATGCACTAGCCAAACTTTTGCCACTTTAGATGGACCTGTATTTTTTTTTTTATATTGGATGTTCCTAGCTGTTAGAGAGTTAAGCTCCTATGAGGATTTTTGTCCCACCAAACCCTCTGTCATTCAGACTGTTCTCTTGGGTTTCTTGCATGCCAATACCTTGCTGACATTTCTGGCTGAATAGAAATTGATGACGCAAAATAGACGCTATAATAGAAGAGATTCAGATGTCGTGTTAAATTTGTAATTTTTCCAGTTTTTACTTTGCTGTCTTTTCAAATCATGACACAGATGGAGGTTTTGTAAGCCCCAGCTTACTGATCTGTAGAGATACTAACCTGCTGCCAGGAGCTGATTGCTGGAGGAACACATCTCTGTGGCTTTGATCTTCCAATCTTCAACCTATCAGCAACCATAAAACATTTAAATTGGTTTAATTCATTTAAGTCTCCAGCAGGGAAGTAGAAGTGGATTTGCTATTCATTGGATACACAAACATCATCACGAATACATGTACAGGGTGTATATAAAGTAAATCCCACATTAATCAATGAACAGATTCAACTTCTGGGATATTATAATAATGTGCTTCAAGTGAAGAGCAAGAGACCGTATCGAATGTGTATCTCACACATCTGGCTGATATCCAATTTACATCCAATTTAAGGTCAGTATTGGTTCCAATCCAAAGTATCAGCTTGGTGTATCACTAATAATAAATACAGTTATCTATAAGTAAACAGCCTAAAACAGAGCATGCTTTGACAGATTGCATTGCTTGTGCAGGAACTTCTAACAGCAGCACACAGGAACTGGTGTCGTTACCTCTCTCAGATTAGGAAATCCATTGGCGCTGATGATGCGTTTGTAGTACTGAACAGAGGCCTTGGGGTAGCGGGTTTTGTTCTTATTCTTGAAGTCCACATAATATAGGCCAAATCTCTCAGAAAAGCCTGCATCCCACTCAAACTGATCCATCAGAGACCAGGCAGTGTAGCCCTTTATGTTCACTCCATCTCTGATTGCTACAAGGACATAAATGAAACATATTATTGATGCTGAGCAGTATAACACATTGTTCAGTTACAAGAAAAAAATTAGTGAACACATTAAAATAAACATGAATTCATACAACAATTACTCATGGAGTGTGGTCTGACTTTAGGGTCATAATAATAGAAAACATTTCATCTGGCTGCTTGTCAATTTTTACATCGACCCTTTGTTGATTTACTTGTTTGTTTTGGTGACTATTGTGTTGTATCACATTGAACAATCTATGTTAAGCTACTGACATTATGAAAAATCTTTTAATACAATTCTGAATTCATTGTTCCCTTAATGACTGCAGTTTGTCCAAACCCTGATGTAGCAAAGCACTTGATGTTCCACTACAATTCACATATATCACTGGACAAATTTCTAAAATTCCTACATGATGTGGCAAATCTGACGTATTTTTATATTTTTGTATTTTTATGCAAAACATTTTAAAGTGTTGTCCAGTGAGGTTAGAGCTTCTGGTGTTATTTGGCATTGAATTTTATAGAAATGAAGCATTCTTATGTGTCATCTGTCCAAAGAACATTCTGGCCCAATCTCACCCTTTTTAAGGGCAGGATATCTTCACAGCCCACATCTTATTTCATTTAACACCTGGCATTTGGAGTAGTCATTAGCCCAGAGGCTCACTCACACTCACTGACTAATTAGTAAACTAACGTGGCTAATAGGGTTTGGTATTGACTGCATTTTATTGATTCCAGTTCTGTTTATTGAGTCTAATTTGTAACGATTACAATTTTCGATTCCAAAATGGTAAAAACATGTGCCGAATGTTTAGGTATAAAGAATATCATTATTTTTTACATTTCAACTTCAAAAGTAATCCATTTTACGTTAAAGCTTTTTTCTTCCCATGTAAACATATAAGAAAAAAACTTAACATGGCTTCATGTACTAAAGCAGTGACCTAGGTGCACCAAACTTCTCCCAGTTACTACTGGTCATAAGTAATCTTAACTGCTGAAATCATAAACATGTGGTCAAAAGAGAAAGTAGTATTTTTTTTATGTTAAGTGTTTGACTTATAAAAGCGTAAGAAAAAACATAAAGGTTAATATTTTCCTTTTGGGCCACAGGTTTGTCATTCCAGCAGTAGAAAGTGCTAATGGCCAGTAGAATCTGAACAGGGTTACAATACCCAACCATAATGACTAATCAAGATATGAAAATGCAGCTGTTATGTGTAAATATGTTAATATTTTTCACTATTGTCATGACTATCATCGTGTACAGAGCACACTGTATTAGGAATTAATCCAGACAATTTTAAAGAGTTCATAAATTTTTTTGTACTTGCAGTTGATAGGAATTCTAAAAGGAATGTGGTCGTACATTGCTCAAGTACGAACTGCGGGACTGTGGTAGCCTAGCGGTTAAGGTACTGGACTCGGAATTAGAAGGTCCAGGGTTCAAATCCCACCTCTGCCAAGCTGCCACTGTTGGGTCCTTGAGCAAGACCCTTAACCCACAATTGCTTGGATTGTAAGACTGTACCAATTGTAAGTCGCTCTGGATAAGGGCGTCTGCTAAATGCTGTAAATGTAAGTACTTGCCTTTTAGCATCTCGTTGATGTAATCCCTGTAATACTGTATTCTCCAGTCATCACACAGCTCTGTACATGTCATTTTTTCTGATACTCCATTTTCAGTAATGTAGATCACTGGGTTCCCATACTGAGTCTACAGGAGTTAAAATAAAATTATTCAGCAGCTCTCATTGAACCTTTAGTTAGTCATTAGCCATTTTATCAGTTACACCTTGGCAGACAATTACCGACTATAGTCTGTTGGTAAGCACATGGGTCGTTCAATAATCATTGCCATCCCATTCACCAATGGGCCTATTATCGAACCAACACTGACCATTATTTGAGTGGAGGACCATTCTAAACAAGGTGGTGTAGGTACTGTTGTTTTGTGACAGTCAGTGCAGGTTTTTAATCACATAATTCTAACTCATGGATTGAGAGAAGTTGATCACCCAATAATATCATTTGGTCAAAATAGAAAGGACTATAGAACAAGAGATTCAATGTAGATGGATGACTATTGGTAGAAAGAAAACATTTGATGACACACCTTGATGAAATTGAGCATGCGACGTAAGCCCCATGGTACTGAGTAGAGCCACTCTGAACCAGGATCTGGCCAGCGTGGGTCAACCAGCTCAGCCAGGTCTCTGTCCTTGAAATAGGAGCTGTCACGGCCTGCATTGGAGTTCTTCTGGGTGATGTAGCGTGTGGTGAAATGCCCTACTCCTAGGAAGTCACTAGTACCTTTAATGTAACTCTTCTCCTGAGAGGAGAAGGTGGGTAGACGGGAGGTTCCCATCCCTTGTTGAGCACTCTTCCTGCCTGAACACATGTTGAAGAACGAATTTATTTAACTTGTATATAGGTTAAAGGTTTTCAGTCAGCCAGAGCAGTTGAGGTTGATTGAGGTTGATGTGGGGAAACTGCAACTAAATGTTTCTGGGAACTGTTAATCAGTCCTGCACATCGGCTTGGAGGAATGTTAGACCATTTGTTTGTACAAAACAGCTTCAACTCTGGTATGTTGGTGGGTTTCCTGTTATGAAATACTCATTTCTGGTACTTCCACAACATTTCTATTGGATTAAGCTCAGGACTTTGATTTGTCCAATCCAAAACATTAACTTTATTTTTCTTTAACCATTCTTTGGCAGCGACTTTTATGCTTAGGGTCGTTGTCTTGCTGCATGACCCACAATCTCTAGAGGTTCAGTTCACGGACAGATGTCCTGAATTTGTTGGTTTAATTCAAAATTCATGGTTCCATCAATGATGGCAAGCTGTCCTGGCCCAGATGCATCAAATCAGGCCAAAACTATAATACTTCCACCACAATGTTTCACAGATGGGATAAGGTTCTTATGCTGAAATGCAGTGTACCCTTTCTTCTGGCGTGATGCTTCTCATTTAAACCAAGAAGTTTTGTTTGGACTCCATCCACACAACATTTCCCCAGTAGCCTTCATGCTTGTCCGCATGATCTTTACCAAACTGCCAATGGGCACAATGTTCTTTTAAGAGAGCATTGGCTTTCTCCTTGTAACCCTGCCATGCACACAATTGTTGTTCAGTGTTCTCCTCTTAATGGCATTAACATTAGCCAAGAGAGGCCAAGTTGCTTAGAAGTAACCCTGGGTTCCTTTATGACCTCCCAGGCAATTACACGCCTTGATCTTGAGTGGTCTTTGTTGGTTGAACATTTCTGAGGAGGGTAACAATAGTATTCAATTTTCTCCATTTGTGCAAAATCTGTCTAACAGTGGACTGAGTCCAAACTCTTATTAGATGGCATTATAGCTTTATCCATAACTGTTTTTCTATGGTCCTCAGAAATGTTCTTTGTTCATTTTTGTGATTTTGTGAAGATCAGACAACCCCCTTCTTTAAATTCAACAGGGTGCTCACTCGTACCTGATTGTCATTTCATTGACTGAAAACAACTGACTCTAATTTGACCTTCAAATTAACTGCTATTTATTTGGCACATACATTTGCCACTTACACATATATAATATTGGACAATTTTCCTCAATAAATAAATGACCAAGTATAATAATTTTGTCTCATTTATTTATCTGGGTCCTTTCTATCTTCTAAAAGTAACTTTGTGCGAAGATGTTTTAGGTCATATTTATGCAGCCATATAGAAAATTCTAGAGACTATACAAATATTTGTGCACTACTGTAAATGCAATCTTTATATGTTTGCACATTAAACTCAAGCTAAATTTTACCTATCAAGTCCTTCATGATCTGAGGGTAGTCTCCATGGATGATGGGTGTAGCAAACCAGCCCATGTAGAACTGGACATATGTCTCAGCTGCCTCTATATCCTTCTGGTTGGTTATATCCACTGGTTCTCCCCAGTTTCCAGACAGAGATATCCCCACCATACCTGCAGAAAGAGGCAGATGTATTTCAAATACCTCAAAAACCAGTGAGATTAAAAAAGTCACATTGTTTTATATGTAAACCTTTAGGTTGAACTTCATTACCATTTTGTTTGCTTCGCCACTGGCTATCGTATGTATGCCAAACTTTGGCATGTGCCTGAGGACAAGGTTTCAAATACTTTATTAGGTTACTAATACCAAACGTTATAATTCAGTGTTTTGTGAGTTTTCAAATAGTCTACTAATTTCAATATTCACTCAGATTTCATGAGTATAGTGTGTTTTTTGTACCTTGATGATGTGGTGGCCAGCTCTATAGGCTCCAGTGCCACTGATCTTCATCCCAGGAGCATGTTCTCCGGTTTCATAGCCTTCAACTGCCACTGACTAACATGGAAACATTTACAGCATTTTAGTACTGATACATAGAACTGATACAGGCTTTAACAGTCCAAGCAATGGATGTTTGAAGGGTCTTGCTCAAAAGTTCAACAGTTCTGCAACAAGCAGCTCTAAAATATACAGTATAAAGTGCATACCCAGGGGTTATTAAAAGTGATCCAGTGTTTCACACGGTTTCCAAATCTCTCAAAACAAAGACTGGCAAAGTCATTAAAGTAATTAACCATGCTGATGTTCTGCCAACCTCCATATTTCTGCTGCAACACCTGTCAAAACAATAATAGATTCATGTCCTTCTTTCTAAAATTGCGATATAAATAAATAAATAACTGACCAAGCTAATGAGGCATAGCACTGATGAGTACCTGTGGAAGATCCCAGTGATACAGGGTCACGATTGGAGTGATTTTGTTTTCCAGCAGATGGTCAATGAGGGTATCATAGTACTTGAGTCCTTTCTCATTTATATAGTCAGCTGCAAAAATACCAACATGATAAAAGCAATATGCTGTGTCCCATATATCCTATTTATATCTACCTTATATTCGTATTTTGTAATTATCATTATTTTGATATAATAATACTTCAGCTGTATTTCACATAATCTCTAGCAGAAATAGAAAAGCCGCTGCTTATGCATTTTGTAATACAGTATTGTGTGGTTTCAGTACATTGTATACACACACAGTATATATGGCCAAAAGTTTGTGGACACCCCTTATTATTAGTGATCTTTGCTATTTCAGCAACACTCACTTGTGGTATAGATTCAATAAGGTGCTACAAACATTCCTCTATTTTTTATTATTCCATATTGACATGATTGTATCACGCAGTTGCTGCAGATTTGTCGGCTGCACATCCATGGTGCGAATCTCCCGTTCCACCACATCCCAAAGGTGCTCTATTTGATTAAGATCTGGTGATTATGGAGGCCATTTGAGTACAGTGAACTCATTGTCATGTTCAGGAAACCAGTTTGAGATTAGTTGAGCTTTGTGTCATGGTGCATCAGAAAATGGATATGGTCAGCAATAATACTCAGGTAGGCTGTGGCGTTTAAACGATGCTCAGGTGGTATTAAGGGGCCCAAAGTGTACCAAGAAAATCTCCCCCACATCATCACACCACCAACAACACTGGCCTGAACCATTGATACAAGGCAGCATGGATCCAAGCTTTCATGTTGTTTATGCCAAACTCTGACCCTACCATCTGAATGTTGCTGACAACATTTCTCCAATCTTCTGCTGTCTGCTGAACTCTTGTGAATTGTAACCTCCTGTTCTTAGCTGAACAGCATTTACTGACTGTTTTCATTTAAGTGAATATTTTAGTATACATATATTATTTTCAGTACAGAGAAACACACTGAAATGATTGTCCCTGATAATCTTACATTCTCTATACTACAGATTCTATAAAATGGGTTAGATATGAGATTAGGCAGAAAAATGAACAAAGTATTATTTTAAGGAGTCATGATTGTCACCTACACCTGATCCCAGTGGGAATGACCCTAGGCCAGGAAATAGAGAAGTGATAATGTTTCAGTTTGAGGTCCTTCATCAGGGATACATCATCCTGCAAGCAGAACAGTAAATACTCATTTTATACTGTGGATGGTTAAAACACTATATTTGTCACAATATTTTTCTTGTATTCACCTTAAATCTGTGGTAGCCTTCACATGAAGAGTCACCTGTATGATTGAAAAAGATTTTTCCCTTCTTATGAGAGAACACGTCCCAAATGCTTAGTCCTTTTCCATCTTTGTCCCAGGCTCCTTCTGTTTGATAGGCTGAACTGCCGGCACCCCATGAAAATCCTGCCAACAGGGACAGCTTAGTGTTCAGAGCAGTATTATTACATTTTATAAAGTAGTTTTTATTGCAGTATTAGACTATTTCTAGTTCTCATTTGAAATTCAGTTTAGTATTGGTTTTAGTGAAGATTCTTTATTTCGAGATATTTTATTTCGTTTTTTTTTTTCAAAAAAATCCTAGCTAGAGTCATTTGTTTGTCTGATCTTTACAGCAATGTGGTACACTTTCGTTTTATCCTTGCCACTGGTTACTCTGTGTTGAGTAATTTTATTCTCTTTCTTCTGTTTTGTGAGTGAGTCATTATGAGTCTTACCAGTCGGAAAAGTGCCATAATAGAAGGAGCTGTGGTCATTCTTTGTCCAGTCGAAGTCCTCAGCCGCAGACAGACACAGCACCAACACAAGCACATGGCACACAGAAAAGTGTAACAGCATGGTATGCCTGCACTCAGATCCAGCTGACTGTCTTTTGCTGGTGCCAAACACTCCTGACCAGGAAATAACAAGTACTTTTATACAGAAAATACACCCAATAATTGTGTCCAGTAAGTCCTCAATCAGATGGAACCACCACACTAAGCTTTCACTTCCTAGACATCAACCGGTATCATAATAACGTAACTGCTTATTCACTGTTCCAAAGGCTGGTTTCTCTGATCCCCTGCTGATCATCTGCATAGTCTTTAAAACATTCTAGCCATAACAGCAGCAGCATCTTAACAAGTGTTCATTTGTACAAAGATTTAAACAAATCCTCACCAACAAACAAGTACACTCAAAATATGTTTCTTACTTATCACTTACAGGATATGCTTGTATCCAGACAGAAATTCAGGGAGTACATTAAAGACATAGAATAGTTTAACCTCCAGCTCTGCCAGCTCTGGAAGCATCTGGACCAGTCCTTTAGAGAGAAGGTCCCATGATCCCACTGTGTAAATACCTACCTATTGAGGCTCAATGGACTGTGAGCTCATTTTGCAAGGGTCAGCAGATCTCTTACAAACTGGGGTTTCATTATGTAAGCAAAGTTAATGCGCAAGAGGTTGATACACCTTTGTTTACTGTGGGAATAGTAGAAAATGGCTTGCATGCATGGTATCGAACAACATTTCACAGAAATGCATGTCAATTTTCATTGGCACATACTTGCATTTTTCAATTGTCTGCTTTATCATTTATACAGTATTTTGGGTATACAGCAGTTAAGTTATCTGTACTTTTGTTGTTCATCGGAAACATGGGCATCAACAGCTCAGTTGTGAAGCAGTAAGGCTCCACATGCTCAAATAGTAAGACAGCAGAAGGCTGAAGAACAAAAAAACTGTCCTTGGCTGTAACACTAGCTATGAAGACAATGTCATCTCTGAAATGTCTGTTGGGAGCTTTATGAACGAGGTTGTTGAGCAGCTACATACAAGCCTACACAATGTTGTACCTCCTCAGGAGTGGTGCAGTACATACAGATATTAGACTCTGTAGCAGTGAAAATCCATTCTCTGGAGTGATGAATCACACAGCTCCATCTGACAGTCTCTCAGATTTGTCTGGCTTTGGCAGTTAGCAGCAGAGCGATCAGTCCCAATTGCGTAGTGCCAACTGTAAAGTTTGGAAGATGATGAATAGTAGTCTGGGACTGTTATTGATAGTTAAAGCCCTCTTAATTCCAGTGACGAGAAATCCTAATGCATTAGCATACAATTACATTCTAGATGTGTTCTTATGACCTTGTGGCAACACAAACATTTTTTTGCTATCGGAAGAATGTTTTGTGGACGGATGAGAAAAGCAAACTAGAACTTTTTGGTTTAAAAGAAAAGCATTATGTTTGGAGAAACAAAAACACTGCATTCCAGCATCAGAGCCTTATACCATCTGTGAAACATGGTGGTGGTAGTATCATGGTTTGGGCTTGTTTTGCTGCATCTGGGCCAGGACAGCTTGCCATCATTGATGGAACAATGAATTCTGAATGATATCAGAGAGTTCTAAAGGAAAATGTCAGGACATCTGTCCATGAACTGAATCTCAAGAGAAGGTGGGTCATGCAGCAAGACAACGACCCTAAGCACACAAGTCGTTCTACAAAAGAATGGTTAAAGAAGAATAAAGTTAATGTTTTGGAATGGCCAAGTCAAAGTTCTGACCTTAACCCAATTGAAATGTTGTGGAAGGACCTGAAGCGAGCAGTTAATGTGAGGAAACCCACCAACATCCCAGAGCTGAAGCTGTGCAGGACTGATCAACGTCACACCAGATACTGAAAGCAAAGATTCACATACTTTTGCCACTCACTAATATGTAATATTGGATCATTTTCCTCAATAAATAAATGACCAAGTGTAATATTTTCGTCTCATTTGTTTAACTGGGTTCTCTTTATCTACTTTTAGGACTTGTGAGAAAATCTGATGATGTTTTAGGTCATATTTATGCAGAAACATAGAACATTCTAAAGGGTTCACAAACTTTCAAGCACTACTGTAAAGAAGTAGTGTGCCAAGTTCAGTGCAAAGGAGCTTGATTGTTGGAGAAGGTGCCAATTCATCTCAGGGCAACAAATTTACATACACATTCACTTAACCAAGCCACTTCAAGTCATAATTTGTGAAGTTGTGGGGTAACCCATGGGGACGTAAGGAGAAGATGCTAAACCTCCCAAGTTACTGATTCTATATTCTGGCACTCATGATGCCAGAATATTATTTCATTATTCATTTTAAGCCTGATTTTTACATATAAAAATTTGATTCACTTAAGTAATGTGACTAATTGACAGCTAATGCAAAATAATATATTACATTGTTTTTCTCTTCTTAAATTGGCAGTATATCTCACTGTCCATACACACTTAATCCAATTCAAGGTCTCAGGGGGATCTGGGCCTTAACCTGCAGCACAGGGCTCAAGACCCTGGTTGGGTTGCCAGTTGCAGGGAAAATTCACAGACAATCACACTGGGACACAGGATACCTATGTAAGCAAAAGGAAAACATGCAAACTCTACATGCCGGCAGTGGCTGGACCGGGACTCGAACCCAGATTTCTGTGAAGCTGTGAACCAACAGTACTAACCGCTGCAGCCCAGTGCCTCCCTGGCTGCATAACTGTCATTATGATCAACATCCTACCAAGAAAACACATTAAACAAGAAGGGATACCAACTTCTACAGTATATTGTGCTCAATAATTCAACTATTTTAAGTAAACACACAGCATTCATCATGAAATACAAAAAGACATCACTGTACAGTACAGCCTCATCATGAAATGACTCATGCACATGCCCTACATACGCACGTGCATCCATTCTGTCATTCAGACTGCGTTTAAAAAAATCATAAATTAAATACAAATAGTCAGAATTATCACTAAATATGTTTACAACAGTACATTCAATCTCAATGGATTGCCATCTGAAATAGAGGCTACATTAAATTTCCTAACAGACCTAAAATAATACAATAATTGAGCAGCCTTCAATCTACAGAAGTAACGTAACAGTGTAGATCTAGCCTTGTGTACAGTACCAAAAGATTGTTGAGCTTCTACGCTTGCTACACATACTTTTATGGTTTGATCTCAATTTGCCTTTTACCTATAGTCAGTAGCATCCTCTGACAAAATGAGAAACAAAAACATCCTAACACAGATCTTTTGGCATGCAATTTGAACGTTACACACCTAACAGACAGTTCACTTGTGCTATTCAAATGTAAACTCAGTAGTCGTCATCTTCTTCCTCCTCTTCAAACACCATGTCCAGCTCGTCCTCTTCGTAGTCATCATCGTCATCGTCGTCTTCCTCCTCCTCCTCCTCCATTTCATAATCAATGGGAGCACCCAGTACTAACTTTGTCTGGTTGATTTCTTTCTCATTGTCTGGGCTGACTTCAACCTACAGAAAAATGGTTTAAAATACATGTCATGACCATGTCTACATGCTAAAATGCACGGAGTTGCTGCCATGTGATTGGCTGATTAGATATTTGCATTAACCTAGTTGTGCAGGTGTCCCTAATAAAGTGGCTGGTGAGTGTATATTACATCAACGCAAGTCAAGTCAGATTTATTTATATAGCGCTTTTTACAATGGAGCATTGTCTCAAAGCAACTATACAATTTTAGATTATCTCGTAATATCTACGTCCAGTCCCAAACTGAGCAAGCCTAGGGCGACAGTGGCAACGTACAGTAATACTGGGCTGTGCTACTGGCCACACCCCCTTCTCACCTCCCACATTTGTTAAAGAGGCTTTTGGGCAAACGATACGATGAAATGAATAGAAACTGTACATGTACACACTCATGTTACATTGTAAATATGACTGTATGATCAGTAGGGCTGCTAGCAGTGCTTAATTTGTAACACGTGAGGTAAGGGAACACCGAGAGTGCCGTGAGCCGGTAAGAACACAACTGTGCTCACAGGGCAACACAATCAGTAGCTATCACAATACAATATCTATATCAATGAAAAATACTTACACTGTCTTAACTATGTGGCTCGGGTTACTAGGGCCGGAGTCTGGAGTCATGTCTGGCCTGCCTGCCTTGTCCTTCAACCGGGAGTGTCAAGTGGGCAGTCTGGCTGAACTGGGCTTCAGTTCTCGTGATCTTGACTCGTGCATCCTTGCCTTAGACTAAGGGCAGAGCTGGGGGTTCATAGTCCAAAAGTCTTATGGTGATCAGAGACGTTGGGTTGCTGTCTTCTGCCTACCGTGGGGTTGCTGATGTCTCATGTGATCCCTCTTGGCTGTGTTTCCTACCAGTTCTCCTCCTTCTAGCTATAGCTAATGCTGCTGGGGTCTCATGCTACACGTGGCATCAGTGATTGTTGTAGACACTGTGCTCTTAATCAATAACTAAATACATTATCTGTTTTCTCTCCAAACTGTGTTCCGATACCAGTTCCAGCCCCACACATGATGTCCATCCGCTTCAGCTTCACTCAAGCTGCTTCCGTCCTCAACTCCAGCCCAATCATACCCAGGCCACACCGGAGGGCAGTAACCCTCATCTTCCTCCAGTTGGCTGAGGTCAAAGTGTCGCTAATGACTTTCCTGCTTAGACTCAGGATCCTAGAGTGACTGTATATCGGACTACTTAATGCCGATGTGCATATTTCACATTTTATTTGAACTATCCCTCCATGACTTTAATTTCATTCTTAGATTTATCATCTATGCTGCCCAAGGAGGTTGGGTCCCTTTTTGAGTCTTGGTCCTCCCAAGGTTTCTTCCTCATAAAACTTCAGGAGTTTTTCCTTGCCACTGTCGCCCTAGGCTTGCTCAATTCGAGATTGGACGTAGATATTAGGAGATAATCTAAACTTGTAAAGTTGCCTTGAGACAATGCTCCATTGTAAAAAGCGCTATATAAATAAATCTGACTTGACTTGACTTGACTATGTTGTCTTTTTTCACCATTTCCAAACCTTGCTGTCCACGAGCTCACCTGATGTGTGAGAGCGCTATACATGACTGATGAAATAATTACCATCAGTTACCATCAAAGAAAATGAGTCGTTTGGGTTGTTGGAAAGGAGGTTACACACAATTATGTACCCTTTAATTATTCCTTTTATTTTATATATAAAAATGCAGAGGTGGTGGATAGACACAAATATGTGCCGGAATGCATGTGCTCCAGATATGAGAGGTACCAGATCTTGTTCTGGTAGGATCCGGCTCGAATTAAGCACTGCTGCTCAGTAACACACATTATGTCAGCATCAGGTACGAACGTCACTACCTTTTTCTAGTTTTCTGTAACCTCATTAAGTCACCAAACTCACCTCTCTCCAAAAATACCCATGAAACAGATGTAGGCGAGATAACGAGGTATGACTGTAGTTGCTTAATAATGTTTACCTCAGGTACAGCGGGTTCAGCTGGGCTCTCCTCAGACTGGGCATTGATCATGGACTTCAGAGCTCCCTCTTCAAACTAGTCAAAAAAAAAATCAAGTGCACTCAGGTACACAAATACTCGCACCTTTTGCAAAGATAGGTCATGTGAGATACTTGACATGTGAAGTAGACTAAATTTAAACACAGTCAGGGGTTGGAAAAAGAGTCAAGAAGATCCTTCCCATTCCCCCCACCCTCGTTTGACCAACATGTCATCATCACAACTGTGCTCATTTCATTAGTCATTATTGCATCCTCATAAAAATAGACTGAAATACAGAGGAAATGGCTTAAGGTTTAGCTTTACCTTTAGTCTGTTAAGCTGATCTTGCAGCATGACTTTGATTTTCAGAAGAGTTTCCTCTTCTTTTTTAAGCTCCTGCAAGCGACTCAGCATAGTGGAGGAGTGAGTTTACAGCATTCCTGCAACGCAAATGACAATGTGCATTTGGAGATTGGCCTGCATATCATACACAGCTGATTTAGTGTTAATTTGTAGCTGTTTTTCATACATTATTAGCATTTACAGACGAACCCTGCTATCTGAATGCACCTCCATCCCGAGAAAAATGGTTCAGGCAGCAAATATTCAGACAAGTGGGAGCTCTATTTCCATTCCGACAAAATTCCAACCTCGTTCTGGCATATTAATTACCCTCCTACATTCAATGATGTCAGCGTAATACTGTAGCACTGGAGGCTTTCTGATCTCTCTATACCATGTCCCATACATGTATGCACAACTGTGCACGTGTGTAACCCTCATAGGTTACTGCATAGCAAATGTTTCAAATTCAATGAAATACAAGGTCTTGGGGAAAAATTAATTCAACTCTGGACAGAACTAAATGTTGTGACACTGCAGAAGCAGTTCTGTCCAGAGTAGCATTCATTTCCCCCCCCAAGATCTTGTATTGATGATGGGAGATTTGGATCACTGCACAGAGTCTTCTCCAGCCCATCCCACAGATTGTCAGTGGGGTTCAGGTCTGAACTCTGTGGTGGCCAATCCACGTATGACAGATTAACATCTTGTGGTAGCCTAATGGTTAAGGTACTGGACTGTGGACCAGAAGGTTGAGGGTTCAAAACCCACCTCTGCCACTGTTGGGTCCTTGAGCAAGGCCCTTAACACACAAGTGCTTGGATTGTAAGATTGTATGAATTGTAAGTCGCTCTGGATAAGGGCGTCTGCTAAATGACGTAAATGTAAATCCAGGTGGTGACCTTTTCTTTATTTAGTGTATTTGCAGTGAGTAGTACATATAGGTTTACTTTTTTTTTTTTACCATATATAATATTCTGTATATACACCATATATGCATAACATACAAGAATATATATACAGACATATACACACATTGCACTGTGTCTCTCTACATTTATTTGCATATATGCATATATTAACTATACCATCCATAATTGTCTTGATACAAATAATCATATTCTCATACTATCATATGATGTTAGATCGCTACAGGTAGACTCAACAATAACAAAATATTTTATTTTTGCCTTCAGGAGCATTTAAGCCTTTGGATGTGCAGGACCCATGTGAGTCATTACAAATACCAAGGGAACAGTTTGTACGAGCTGATCCAACTCGAGCAGAAGCCTGTTTAGTTCGCATTTAAACAAAGCCACAAAACCGACACAGCAATAAGATACTGGCAGGATATCCGATGTCAGATAGACGTAGTGTAACGTGTAATATCTCATCTAATGTCACTTACTCTATGTGACTTCTGTGTGAAGAACTGGCATAATGCTTACGATCTCCTCGGCTCCATGGACTCTTCAGCAACAACAGTCACGTGCATTCACAGCTTCACACGCACGCATGCATATCCACAGATAAAGCCGGAAACTTTACAGAAAACATGTATGCGACTGAATATGATTTTTACTCAAAACCTAGCTAATACTGTACCCATAAATGCTGTTTACATTAAAATACAGATAAGCCATGTGAAAATGTGATAAGACCGACTTTTATTTTGAAAAAAGGAAGGCGAGAGAAATATGTTAGCTTGTCTGAGGCACCAATCTGAGTTTTCACGCCAGATTTGTGAGGGTTGTTTGTGTTTTTTATTTAACGTCATATCAGCATGGCTTTGGATGACAGGAGCAGAGTTATAACGATATTAACCAGACACACTCACAATGGAGTCATGTAGAGAGACTAGTTCACCGAACGCATGTTTTTGCAATGTGAGAGGAAACCGGAATAACACGAAAGCCAAACATTCATTCATTCATTCACTGTCTTATCCGCTTATCCTAGGTAGGGTCGCGGGAAAACCGGTGCCTAGCCGGTGACACAGGGCGCAAGGCAGGAACAACCCTAGACACGGTGCCAATCTATCATAGGGCACATACACACACACTCACACACTTTAGAAACACCAATTAACCTAACACGCATGTCTTTGGACTGTAGGAGGAACCCGGAATACCCAGAGAAAACCCACATAAACACGGGAAGAACATGCAAACTCCACACAGAGCTGTGAGGGGACAGTCAAGTCAGATCTATGTATATAGAGCTTTTTACAGTGGAGCATTGTCTCAAAGCAACTTTACAAGTTTAGATTATCTCCTAATAACTACGTCCAGTCCCAAATTGAGCAAGCTTAGGGCGACAGTGGCAAGGAAAAACTCCCTAAGTGTTATAGGAAGAAACCTTGGGAGGACCAAGACTCAAAAAGGGACCCAACCTCCTTGGGCGGCGTAGATGATAAATCTAAGAGCGAAACTAAAGTCATGGAGTCAAAGTTCGAAGAAAATGTGAAGTATGCACATCGGCATTAAGTGGCCCGGGTATGATGGGGCTGGAGCTGATGACGGAAGCAGCTTGAGTGGAGATGCAGCGGATGAACATCATGTGTGGGGCTGGAACTGGTATCGACAGTGCTGACCACCACCACCGTGCCACCCCAAAGCCAAATATGTTCATCTTAATGATAACGTTCGAATAATGAAAATGTCATGGAATTAGATTCATGAATTGCTTACATTTGTTATCAAACATTGAGAAATTAGTTGAATAATCTTTCAAATATTGAAGTCTTTAAAAATACTTGTTTCACTTGCTTTTTGGTGTGAATATCCTATAGCTTTTGGTTAACTCTGGCATTGCTTTGACCAGAAATACTGGTAACACAAACAAGACTTAAAGGTTTAAGAGCATAACAAAGACTTTTACTATATAAATTGATGCTGTAATTAATGTTTAGTTGTTATTGTCCAAACTAAATGTTATGATCAAAGAGACTAAATAAAGCTTAAACCAAATCATGGTTTTACAATGATTGTTGTAATGAAGGTTAATAATGTGTTTTGCCATAAATCCAACACAATAATCCACAAAGAGATGAGTAAAAGGATTTACCAGTTTTGATTCAAACTGACATAAACCATGAAATTAACTCAAAATATAGAATTAATTCCTGTATTTGTGATCAGCAGCAATGTGGCTGTTGTAGGTAGTAAATATATTTAGAACTAATTATTGTTGGGCAGTGAGTGAGGAAGTAATTTCGATTTTGTGCACAGCTCTGGATTAGGACATGTTAATGTAAGAGTATTTAAATTTTATTGGACAAAAAGAAACACTAAACCTGCAGATTACAGAAAGCCAAATATATTTTATAAAACTTGAAACACCAATAAAGAAAACAATAAAGTCTTCAGGACTTGATTCTTTTTTCTGTCGGCATAAGTTTTCACTCGTTACAGTATGGAAAATGCAAATAAAAAAAATATGCAGTGTTTCTTACATTTGCTTTTATTTTTATTTAATTGCAAGTCGTGTGAACCCAAGATAATTCATGTTTTGTCTGGGCAAGCTTCAATTCATTTGTTAATAAACATCCATTCCTGAATTTCAAGCTTGCAACACATTGCAAAAAAAAGTTGCTATATTTAGTGTCAGTGTTTCAACTGTGATCTGTTAATAGACTCTGTGATCTCAACAATAACTAACTACATTTTCTCTTTTTTCTTTGAGCTTGTGTTCTGGTACCAGCTCCAGCCGCACCATACTGAGATCACAGAGGGCAATAACTATCTCCCTCCTCCGGTCGACTTAGGATGCCATGCCACCAAGACTTTCCCACCAAGGACACCAAGGACTGTAGGACACACCTACAGTCATTCTGTGTACTGGACTAAATAAGGCCGATATGCTGATATTTTGACGTTATTCTATGCAATATTTCTCTTTGCTATTGGCTTATATGCGATAGCCTTTATATTCTCTATTTTATTATGCTCTTCATAATGCAACCTCAAATCAGAAAAAGTTGGAACAGTATGGAATGTGAAAATAAAAAAAAATTGCAGTGTTCCTTATATAAAGATTATGCAAGCTGGAGAGCTCACATCAATTTAGTTTTAACTCCCCCTATCGCCGGTGGGACTGTTGTCACCAGCTGTCCTTTCCTATAAATACTCCTCTTCCTGTGCACTTCCTTTGTCTGGCTTCTTCACATGGTGGTTTGTCTTGGCTCCCGTTTTGCTCCTGTGTCTTATGCTGGTTTGTCTCCTTCTCTCTGTCTTAGTCTTTGTTCCCTTGTGTAGTCTCTTGTACTCTGGTTTCTAGTCTCTTGTGTAGCTGTGTTTTATTTGTAGCCTTGTTGTTGTATGTTAGCCTGTTTGTTTCTAACCATCATGAAGATGAAACTCGAAATTAATATTATTTCACAATATTTATTACACAAATTAACCAACTTCACTTGATCAGTCAATATCTCCTGATCAAATTTCAACATTTGTTGATTTTTATAAATATCTACATCACCCCTGAAAAGAAAAAATAGCTAAATATGACATATTTCCGCTACATTTCTGCTACATGCGCAATGAACAATTAAATTACGTTCTGATGGTCTAACGAATCGTCTGGCGAGATCCCCAGACCTTTGCAGAGATCTTTTTGTAGCGCATGAACATCAATGTTGTAAATTGCAGGCACTGTACATTGTGTATGTGTAATTAAACGGTGCCTGGATTTTCATTCTCTCGACTATTTTCTCACGTAATTAAACTGTTTGCGTATAGAATATACACTCATGGGCAAAAACATAAAGCACACAGGTAGAAATGTCCCCAATAGAGAATGTGTGGAGAATGTAAAAATGAAAAATGCGACGACGACAACCATATTGCTGTGCTTTTTGAAGGAAAAATGGCTCAAAATAACACCTGAAATACTCCATCTCTTATATTGTACTCCATCTCTTTGGATCCAAAGCGTATTTTATGAAGACGTTTTAAATGCTGGAATGCATGTATAGGCCTACTAACATGAAATTAAGTTGACCAGAACATGAAATATCTTGGGTACATACTGTCTGCGATGAGTCAAAATAATGTGAGAAACACTGCTTTCATTTTCAATTTGCATTTTTCATATTGTCCCAACTTTGTCTGATTTGGGGTTGTATAATACAGTTGTCTCATTGCAGTACCGGAGGAAACAGTTTCAGGACCGCAATTTCAGGACCATGTGTGTTGACAACACTGCCCCCTAGCGGAGTGACCCTACTCTCTTGTTCTGCTATTTTTCTATCAGTTTGTCTTCAAAAGCCATCAAATTTGACTGGCCAATGACAGCTTTCAAAATGAGGCCACAACCTACATGATTCTGACGAGTTAAATACAGTTTAAGTTAAGGATTTTCAGGACCTCTTTTTGGAACATACACATGGTTAGGATATGCAAACAGACCCAAACCTATGATGGATATCACCCGAGTGACCTAGTGCCAGAGACCATTTCATATAAGTATAATCTTGAATGCAGATATAGCATCAATATGTGTGTTAGTTACTTTAGGATGGAACACTTTATAATATGCACCTGATTTCCCGGGTTGAGTCTCGTTCATCCCTTCTGTCCTAGTCAGGTGTCACAAACAGGCACAGTTGTAGCTGAAAGAGGATAGATTGGTCAGGGGATCAACCAACAGTGCTGCAATAATAACCCTTGTCAGCTCTGTGCAGACACTGTGCCTTTGATGCCTGGAATCTCCAGATCCCCGACTAGAAAAAGTGCAGTACAATGTAATTTTTTTTTTTAGCATATTATGCTAATATCTGTTTTATTTGAATTTTACATTTTTTTCTTTAGCTGTCACAAAATGTGTTCACTCAGTCGTTGTCCATTCTTAAACTACAAGCTTGGCCTTGGCTTTGTGTTGGCACTGAATTGTGAGATTTGTTGACCCCTTGTGGCAGAAACAGACACGTGCAGAATAGAGAAGGCACTTGATTAACGTCATCTCCAGGACGCTCTGCCTACAGAGATTTTTGAACTGACGATGGATTGCTTCTAATTTAATACTTTTTTAGCGCTTTATGTTTACTGCTATGTAAATAAAAATGGCTTTAACATTTCAAAATGGTGCATATTCACAGCAAAAAATTCAGAGAAGCATAAAGACACTGCAATGCATGACGTTTGAAATCAGAGGCCTGGGATTAGCTATGTAAAAAAAGTGCATTTATGTCATACCCATGACTGAAGTCTTACAACACACAACAATAGGTAAAAATAAGCAGAATCTCCTATTTAGACCAAACACGAATAAATCACATGGGGCACATTGATGTGAACAAGATCTAAAAGAGCTCTTAATCAGTCCCCAGTAATGTTCAGGGTTGCCCATTAAGGTTCTTTTTATAGGATTCCTTAACTAAAACCATCCAGATCGCTGTTAGCCTTATGCGAGGTCGCTGAGTTTAAGTTGCAGTGGCTTTGAGATATACCATGGGGTTTGAGTGATGACTTAAAGATATAAATAAATCATGATATATTGTTATATTCTGTTTGCATTTGAAGGTGTACACATATGGTTCCCAATGGAGTGCCTAACTCAAGACTTGACACAGCCGGCGCTTGACAGAAGCATAGGGCACACATGTGTCACAGATATCAGTTATATCAATCTCTGTTCACATGGAGCCCCCATTTGCCTTCTCCCTGTCATTACAGGGGCCTGGTTGGTGCCGGTCTGCATTTTCTCACAGTCAGAGCTCTCTTCAAGCTAACTGAGGAAGCTCAGCAGCTGAAGATAGGCCACTGCAGGCACTACTATGAGCCCTTGACCATTTGAAGGTGTTCTATTTCTGAAGAATTCAAAGTGGGGCGTGGTGATGGAGGGGTGCCACAAAAGGGATGGCAAGAGGAGAAGAAGGAGGAGGACTGGGGGAAGGGAGACAGTAATTGCAGTGATCCTACATGATTGACCTTTGGTCAGCAGAGTTAAGAACGTATGACTCAATTTTCATTGGAACTTGTTGAGGAAGAAGCATATGCAGGCAAAAAGAGAGAACATACACAGATGACAAGGCACAGGCTGAGGGGGGAAGTCAAATACAGAATAAGAAATGGGGAAGAGCTGAAAACTGCTGTTCACAAACGCTCTCCATCCAACCTCACTGAGCTCGAGCTGTTTTGCAAGGAAGAATGGGCAAACATTTCATTCTCTCGATGTGCAAAACTGATAGAGACAAAGCCCAAGCGACTTGCAGCTGTAATTGCAGCTAAAAGGTGGCGCTACAAAGTATTAACACAAGGGGGCGGAATAATTTTGCACACCCCACTTTTCAGTTTTGTATTTCTAAAAAATGTTTAAAATATCCAATAAATTTCGTTCCACTTCACAATTGTGTCCCATTTGTTGTTGATTCTTCACAAAAAAATTACAATTTCATATCTTTATGTTTAAAGCCTGAAATGTGGCAAAAGGTTGAAAAGTTCAAGGGGGCCGAATACTTTTACAAGGCACTGTATTTAAATGTAGGTTACCATGTTTCCCAACAGCTTAGTTTTATGATATTCACTATTTCTGGCTTGGCTTGAAAAATGCTTCCTCTTGCTGTTTTCGAAAAAAAAAACAATAATGTAAAATGTCTTTGTCTGAAAGTTGAAATGTGATTGGTAAAATATGAACGTGACCATTAGAATGTTACCCCTTGAGTCAATGATGGGGGAAAGATCTCCCTGCTTAAAGGAAAATGAAAAGTCTGTGTGTGTGTGTGTGTGTGTGTGTGTGTGTACAGAGTTTACCTTTCTTCTACAATCTATGTACAATCTATCCCCATAACCATGTTTGACATAGCAGAAACACGCACATCCACAATAAAGTATGTATTTATATGCATGTACAAATCCCACATGACACAATTCCCCTTTACTCAGGGCAGGCTTCAATACACAAATCCAATTTAAAAGCACATATTTTGCATGAACGTCCAGTTCCAGTTCCAGTATTTACTGATTTTGAAAGTGTGTGAAATAACCCAATGTGTATCCAAATCTCCACACCCTGCTCTTAGTACAAATCCTTTTTTTGCGGTTCCATCTATTTTTGGACCTTTTCCAAAAGCCTGAGCACAGTTAGCCTGGGAAGGTGCTGTGTGCGTACCGCTGCAGTGCTGTTTAAACAGAGAGATCACAAGGGAAGAAGTATGGAGCATGTGTCTGCAGGTAGGCCATGGCCAGAGTGATAGAATGAGGATATGTGGGGCACGGTATTCCTCTTTGTGCACACCCTAATTGTCACACAAAACTAGTCACCTGCTTTGACTCTGCAGTGAGTACAATTATGGTATCAAAGGGGATGATGATTAAGAAGCTTCAGATATATAACACATTACTTCACAGACATGCCAGTATAGTGTCACTCTAATACTCTTTAGCTGCCTCATTTTAGGATTTGCACTTATGTTATGGAGAGAGTTTATGTGTACTAACAGCTGTCTTGCTCACTATATTCTGTTAACCCCATTCAAAGTGCAGCAAAATACCAAAGTTGCAATAACAATGGAAGGGTGGAGTAATTAGAATAGAGCATGCTCTCTAAAATGATATCTGAGTTAAAAACAAACAAACAACACGGGTATATTTTGACAGTGAGGACTTTGAGGCAGTGAGCATAGTAAAAAAGGCCTCTTGATTTAGACTAGGGGTTGGGGGTGGATGGATCTGGAATAACTCCCGTCATGACATGCGGTTTGGGTGCATAGTTGGACTGCTGTGGATATGTAAGGAGAGAGGGAGAGGGAAGAGGAGGAGGGTCTACATTCCCCTCCAGGCCATGGAGCGGTGCTCTGTCACAGCTGAAATCTTTAAGCTAATTGACCACCCGTATGCAGAATCCTGGCTCCTTCAGGCCAGTCTTGCGGTTCAGACTCTGTTCTGCTCACCCATCCCATTCCCAGCAGTTTACATGACCTGGACCAGTTAAACTTTGCTGGCAATATGTGTTAGATGGCCTCTTAATATAAGGGCTGCAATGCATGATTATGTACTGTTTTCAATTTTCTGTCTCTTTTATTTCTTTCTCCAGTTTCTTCCCAAATTCCAAAGACATGCGTTAGGTTAACTGATCCCTCTAAATTGCCCCTGTGTGTGTTTGTGTGTTTGTCTGACGAGCGTTGTAACCATGCAAATGTGATGGATATAGCCATCAATGCTGACGTGATGTTAATAAATAAATAAGTAAACTTTAATGTGACTCAAAGATTGCAATCATTTAAATAAAATAAAGAAATACTCAAATGTTTATCCACAAATCATGTACTTAGTATTCACAGCTGTGCTAAAGTTTGAAAGCTTTTGTTTATTTTTTCTCAAGTGTTTCCATAGGCTTTATAGCCAAAACAACGTGCAACATGAATGTTTTTAAGATTTATGTTTGACCTATACCTTTAATAGCCCTAGTGTTCCCTAAAACCTTCTAGACACCAATGCCAACTCTTGGATGTTACATTTAGACAAGTCCACCTTTAGCTGGTTGAACTGTTAGTTTGGTTGCATGGGGTCTTTTGGTTCAGACCTGGATAAAAGGAGTGAGTGAGGGTAAAGGGGCCAGACTGTTATCATTTAATCTAATCAAATGTTTACTGAGAGAGGGGTGGACCATTCCATACATTCCACTTAGTGAGGCAAGTACCTCACTCCCTTTTCCTCTTTCCACTTTCTGTCTGGTCTCCCTTACTCATTAAATGTCTTTGAACAATGACTTCTTGTATATATCTAACCACATTTCCTACCTTAAATATACACACTCACACATAAGAGAACCCTGTCTGACTTTTAACATTTAGAGCGTTCCAGCTCTGAAAGTACTGTATATGCAAATAAAACTTACATTCATGTCATAAACTGGTGACACACATATTGCGCTGCTGATAGTGGGACCAGAGGGACAAATAAGTAGTGGACATAGTAATATAAATTCTGTAGTGCGGTGTGATTTGTAAAAATGAAAAACCCTTATACAAGCAAACTGAATTTATATGTATACTCCCTTCCACACACACACACACACACACACAGCATTGGTAGAGTAATAACACAGGTCATCTCCGATTGGAATCAGCAGTGGACAGCACAGAGAGGAGGGCTGATTCTGCAGAAGGTTTACATTGGCTGTAGGAGGAATGTGTGAACACAGTGACAAAACCATACATTTACAGGCACTTCCACGCTGAGGTCTAGCACCCACTGCCCAAGTGCAAGTTACAGCTCTGTGTGAACACTACAGAGCCAAGAGTCACTGCCTTTGATCGACATGACACACTGGCAGCCCCTGATCTGCAGGAACACCACACATCTTGTTTGATATTCTGTGTGTGCAAACTGCGAAATTCCAATCATGCAAGTCTCAACCCATGAAAAATGATCAACCACTGGGGGAAATTTCTTTGGGCTTGGCCTCCTTTGGCATGGGTTGTGGCTATTTGGGGTGCAGTGGGTTCGTTGTGGGTTCTGTGTGAATTTCTCCCTCTCTGTACATTGTTCCAGGACAGAACTCGGTTTGGACATTGCAAGCATCCAGGCCAGATTATTACATTACTGCTAAGCCTGCAGGGGTGGAGTGCTGATTTAATGCTGACCTTTAGTGAGCCCGGGACAGGGTTCTCGCCCTCGCTCGCCAAAGCTGCTGCCAATGCTCCGGGGACTGTTTGTCATACACTGGCCTGCTGACTGCATCAAATCAAACCTTGACATGGAAACCTAAGCCATGGAGAAAACAAAACAAGCTGGGGCACAAGCTGTGGCTCTCCATGAAGAGGGGGAAAAGTAAATATCATGTTATACTTCAGCAATAGATCAATCATTGCACCAATGGATGCAAATTCTGATTTGGTGCCAGCATCAAACATTTGGTGAAATACAGAAAATTCATTCTGAATTCATGTGTGAACCCTAAAGGTAAGCTCTGTGTTTCCGAGCTGTGTGGAAAGGACAGTTTAGCCCTGTAGCCCATTAAACAAGCACAGTGCTGTCTAGTGGCTGATGTCACTTTTCTGCTTCCTGTAGTTTCTTTGCCTGGGCGCAAATCCACCAAATGCCACTCTGTTAAACCATGTTAAAGTTAAATGAAGGAGTCTTTTACACTTCAGTTTTAGGGCTCACTACACGGAGATTCATTCAGAATTTCCACTGGTTTGACTTCCATTGTATCAAGTGACAGAATGAGACTGAAATATCCACTGGTGTTTATCGCAATCTCAAATCAAACGTAGCTCATATACATGGTACCACTGCATTTCTAGACCATAAATTACTTCTCCTAGCTTTTATCAGATGTGGTTCGACAATTTTATACGTAAAATACATATGAATGCCATAAAAGAGTGCTTTTTGAACTGTCAAAAATTGTCATAAGAAATCTAAACCCATTTTTTCCACTTGACATGGGTGTGTTTGTAGTCTGTTCTGTCTGGTCTCTTTCGAGTTTATCCAAACTGTATTGTTACAGTTACTGGAAGAATGTTTTGTGGTCCTTTCTATTTGGCCACATAGCAATGTCTTTTTAAACAATTCCTTTTGCAATGCCGCTTTATTTCTTCCTGCACTGTAATTGACCACATATTATTCAGAGATTGGTGCTAAGCCTTAAAAGCTCTTTCTTTTTTCAAAGCTTTTAACCATCAACTGCAAAAGATGATCAGAGCCAGCAAAAAAGATGGCTGGAGATTTTACAAGAATGCTTTCAAGAACTTTAACAACTCGTGTGTATGTGTTCGACAAGCTGTTATCAACCCGATTGCAATCACACAAGACATGGACTAGGACTTCCAGTTCTGGCATGCCTGGAGGCACATAGGCTTCAAGGAAAAACTACAATTACTCACATACATGCACATGCACATACACAAGTGATACCCAAACTTTCTCAGCACAGGAAAAGTGGGATGAAGGAAGGTAATAGCTTGCTCCTTTTCAGAGGCCTGGTCTATTTATTCAGCATGTGCCTTTTACAGTGGTCCTTCTGTGGCTTCCTGTGTTATGGTTTATTCTTAGAAGTGTGACTAGTCTTGGCATGCCAGGCTGAAGAATTTGTTTTCGGTCTACAAAGAGTTGGTACAGTTGATATGTTCATTATGTGTGGAGAGGCTAACTATATTTGGTAGCTCCTTTGTGAAGGCATAGCGAATGCCTACCATGGGCTCCACAGAGGCCCTGCCAGAGGAAGTTTTGCAACTGGGCCAGAAGTATGTTGCTAGGTAACGGGGTGGGCAGCGTTTGAGAGATTTGCTGATGGTAACAGGGGGCAGTGTGTAGAGTGTAGTTGTGCTCAGTGTTCCAGATTCTGACAAGAACAGACAGGCTGGCCCGGGACTTCCACCTGTTCACAGCAATCATCAGCAGCACCCGGGGCCAGCCACTAATAAAGCACACAACTCCAATTAAGCGCCCCTCTCCATCCAGCCATCTCTAATACTCCTGCTATTCTGATAGTTTCTCTCCCCCAAAGCAAGAGCTCTAATTAAACAGCAGTGCTTGTGTTGGGAAGCACACTGCTGTGGAGCTGCTGAGAGAGTTTGGGCCTCTGGATGGATGGGTAATCAGCTTAAATACAGGTTTATTTCCTGCCTTGTGCACCCTGCTGAGAGCAGTGGCAAACGCAGTTTTATATTCATTTAGCTGCTATTTCCTTGAACTTGTGATCTCTCAGACAACCTGCCACCCTTATTTAGGGCCTCAGACCCTGAAACTGCCATCTCCTTGCATCATTGGTAGTTTTGACCAGTGACTCATTTCTGCAGTTTCTGGTTCATTGCGGATTTTGCCACCCCTACTTACCATCAGACCTTGAAAATAAAGTGTCAACTTCTCATGCAATCGAAGGTCTAGGAAATCTACAGCGAATTAAACTTGCATCTAAAGACCAAAGCGGCTATTGTTTGATCCGTAAGGGTCATTCCAACAGATAAATAAACAGTAACAGGACTGACTTGGTGGTTTTAATTGCTGTAACCCAGAGAGAGAGAGCAGGGATTCAATATGTCAAAACTGGGGAAATGCAAAAAGCACTGCACATGACATTGTGTTCATTACAAATGCTGGATTAAGCAGTTGATGTTTTTTCCCCACTGAGAGCGCTGAAGTGGAAAAAATATCTTCCCTGTTTTGGGGGTGTTGTTGGAGGCTAGTAATATCTCTCATATGAAATGTCCTCCTCCCTTTCGTCTGCCTACTCATGCCTGCTCCAATTCATTATGACTGTAAAAACTTCTTTATTGCATATCTGGTTGATTTTTTCAAACTAAATCTTACATTTCACTCCAGTATATGTTTGCTACAGTTGTTGGCACCCCTATTACTATTCTGTGCAGCTTCCCTTCGCAAAGATAATTCTTCTCCTATAATGCTTAATGAGAATGGACAACATATACCAAGTAGAGTTCCATAACTATACCATCAGATTTTCACATTGCAAAAACAGCCAAGAATTCGAACACAGGTTCTCCATTTATTCTGCATTTATCAAATATCAACTCTAAGTAGCTAGTTAGGACATTATTTTGGACGGAAACTCATAGTCATGCATGTTATTTGTTATTCTGGGTTATAAAATCTCATCTGCAGTTACCTCCTGACTAAGTAATTGTATTTACTAACAACATAAAGTCAACCCTTAGTAAATAGTAAGTAGTTTACCTTAGTAAATGTTTAATTATGCCGCATGTTCTAGGATATACTCATGCTCATATGTTTATAATTCGAAAGTCAGGACACGTGACAAGAAGAAAACACCAGCTGTACGCTGTCATCGAACTCATTTCTTCGTTATGACCAGCAGATGGCGAAATGGGATCCAGTTTTAGCTTTTAAGTGCCAACTGGTGATCTGCCAGGCAATGCTGGAGTATTTATTTAACCAAGACATTGGCAGGCACAGGGCAAAGACCAGCTAAATAGTGTGAAAATGACTGGGAACATACAAACAGCCTAGCTAACTTGTCAACCATTCTGTAGTCTGTAGGCCTGCATGCATTTAAAAAAATAAAGCACCATGTTGTCTACATACCTTTGGGCACGTTGTGTATGGTATTCCACTTTGCACAGTAAGCGGTAGATAGCTGGAAATCTGACTTGGACTCGTTTTTAATTTAATTCAGTCATTTGTTCTAATTCTTAAGCCTGGGCATAATAAAACAATGTCCAAACCTTTCTGGGCATAAGCCCAGAATGATAGACCCTAACAGCACCACAGTCACTGTTATTCAAGTTTTAATGTGCTCTGATAGTTGCTGGCTAGTACCAAACTTGTAAGCTTAACTTAATAATGAACATAAATGAACATAATAATCATGGCATGACTCCACTGTGTGATTTCTTAAGTGATTGAATTGCACTGAACTGGAAACCTTGCAGTTGATCTCTGCTGAGAATTTTCACCTACGCTGAATATTTCCTACACTGATTGGTTTGGGATGAAGTCAGAGGCACACACTAATTGACTGAGTTATGCTTTCATCACCATTCCTGCATTGAGGTTAACTCTGTGCCCGGATTGTGTTGTAAATTATTGTTATAGTCCTATGAGACAAGATGATAGATGATGGAAAATAGAACTGTTTAGTTTCTGCTGATCTGGAATCATTCTGAATCGCCACATTCAGCCATAAAGAGTTCAGTCTTCCATTTTTTATGAGGCTAAATTAAGCAGTCATGTAGCATTTTTAAACATTCCAAAAACCTCAGTCACTAGACATTCTCTGAGCACTTTGTTAGGAGCTCCTGTACACCTACTCATTGCAGCAGTGCAATACATTAAATCATTTAGATGCAGTCCAGCAGCATCAGGAAATTTTTCACATCATCCACCCATATGGTCATTTTAAACCCGACAGAATTGGTTGGTCGAGGATAGGCTGGATTTACAAAACACAACAGTCTCTAGAGTTTAGTCTCAACATAATGCAATAAAGAGAAAATTTATTGAGGAAAATGATCCAGTATTATATATTAGTGAGTAGCAAAAGTAATGTGAACCTGCTTGGAGGAATTTTAGCCCATTCCTCCATACAGAACAGCTTTCAACTCTGAGATGTTTGTGGGTTTCCTCACATTAACTGCTTGGTTCAGATCCTTCAACAATGTTTGATTGGAGTAAGGTCAGGACTTTGACTTAGCCATTCCAAAAACATTAACTTTATTCTTTAACTATTATTAACTTATTAACTTTATTCTGTAACCATTCTTTGGTTGAACAACTTGTGTGCTTAGGGTCGTGGTCTTGCTGCAGACCCACCTTCTCTTGAGATTCAGTTCATGGACAGATGTCCTGACAGTTTCCTTTAGAATTCTCTGATATAATAAAAAATTAATTATTCCATCAGTGATGTCAAGCTTTCCTGGCCCAGATGCAGCAAAACAAGCACAAACCATGATACTTCCACCACCATGTTTCACAGACGGGATAAAGGTTCTCATGTTGGAAAACAGTGTTTTTCCTTTCTCCAAACATAATACTTTCTTTTAAAACAAAAAAGTTCTATTTTGGCCTCCTTCATCTACAAAAACCATTCTTCCAATGGCCTTCTGGCTTATCCACGTGATCTTTAGCAAACTGCAGACGATTAACAATGTTCTTTTGGAGAGCAGTGGATTTTCTCCCTGTAACCCTGCCATGCACACCATTGTTGTTCAGTGTTCTTCTGATGGTGGACTCATGAACATTAACATTAGCCAATGTGAGAGAGGCCTTCAGTTGCTTAGAAGTTACCCTGTGGTCCTTTGTGACCTCGCCAACTATTACACGCCTTGCTCTTGGAGTGATCTTTGTTGGTCGACCACTCCTGGGGAGGGTAACAATGGTCTTGAATTTCCTCCATTTTTACACATCTGTCTGACTGTGGATTGGTGGAGTCCAAACTCTTTAGACATGGTTTTGTAAACTTTTTCCAGCCTCATCGACAACTTTTTTCTGAGGTCCTCAGAAATTTCCTTTGTTCACAGCTGATTGTCATCCCATTGATTGAAAACCCTGACTCTAATTTCACCTTCAAATTAACTGCTAATCCTAGAGGTTCAAATACTTTTTGCCACTCACTAATATGTAATATTGGATCATTTTCCTCAATAAATAAATGACCAAGTATAATATTTTTGTCTCATTTGTTTAACTGGGTTCTTTTATTTACTTTTAGGACTTGTGTGAAAATCTGATGATGTTTTAGGTCATATTTACGCAGAAATATAGAAAAAATCTAAATGGTTCATCAGCATCCCTGTAGCTCAAGGAGACAAGATACATAATGAAATGCTGATTGTTTAAATCCTTATCTATGGCTGAATGCAATAACATGTTTGTATTACAGTCATAACAAAAGTGTTTACA
This sequence comes from Ancistrus triradiatus, assembly GCA_025084515.1. Classification (NCBI taxonomy): domain Eukaryota; kingdom Metazoa; phylum Chordata; class Actinopteri; order Siluriformes; family Loricariidae; genus Ancistrus; species Ancistrus triradiatus. The sequence goes on from JAJAGP010001714.1 coordinate 123,440, forward strand.
TTAATTAACTGAAAATACTATTCATAATTCTACACAAAAGTATAAAGTAATACAGACTAGTTTGCACTATATATTCCAACCATAAATCAGAAAAAGTTTGGACAATATGGAAAATGCAAAAAAAAAATAAAAAATAAATAATAATAAAACAGTGTTTCTTACATTTACTTTTGACTTTTATTTCATTACATATTTGAGGTTTTTGTCAAGTCAACTTTATTACAGTTGTTAATATACATCTATTCCTGCATTTCAGGCCTGTAACCCCATTCAAAAACGTTGGAGATGGTACAATTTAGGGCTAGTGATGAGGTAAAAAACAACAACAACAACTAAATAAATGATGCGATGATTTCAAACAGCTGATGTCAACAGGTGATTGGTATCATGATTTCAGAATGCACAACATGCTGAACCTTGAGCTGAATAGGTTCATGATTTGGTACAAAACTGGTATCCATGAAAGGCCTTTGGTCTTTGAGGAGCAAAGATTGGCAGAGGATCTCCAGTTTGTCAATAAAATACATGATAATTATTGAATTTTTAAAATCAACATTCCTCAAAGAAAGAGTTTATGTATGCACTGTATCAAGAACCATAATCAATAGCTGATTAAAAACATGGGCAAGGGATTACTTTTGACAAACCTTTGTCAGCACTACAATATGGAGTTACATTCACAAATGTCACTTAAATCTGTACTGGGCAAAAAAATAATTTTTATGCTAACCAAGTCCGGAAGCGGTGTCGGCTTCTCTGGCTCTCTGAGGCATCTAGGATGTACCATCACACAAGTTATTGAAACTTATGTGGTCAGACAAAGCTCAGTATTTCAAATCATTATTTGAAGAAAATGGACACCATGTGCTCCGGAACAAGATGAAAAAGACCATCCAGGCTGTTATCAGCATCATATCCAAAAGCCAGAGTCTGTCATGGTATGGGTTTGTGTCAGTGCGCTTCACAAAGGTAATTTACCCTTTCTGTGATGGCAGCATTAATGCAGAAAAGTGCCTTCAAGTGCCTTCAAGATGACATGTTTCCCAGGGACATCCATGCATTTTTCAAAAAGACAATACAAAATGCTGTACACATTACAAAAGGCATGGGCTGTGGAAGAAGAGGGTATGGAGTACTAATACTGTTGTGGCATGCAGTCCTGATCTGTCCCCAATAGAGAATGTGGTGAAGAATTTTGAAATTAAAAATGGGAGGTTTACAACTGATGCAGTAAACTTTTTGTTATTATTTAAGAGTTTTTTTTAATTTAATTATTTTCTCTCTTTCTTTGTATTTATCAAACAAAATGTATTTGTTCAAGGAACAAAAAATAGCTGATTAATGTTTCACACAGTTACCCTATGTGTTTTTTGGTTTTGGGGTGAGAAGATAGCTGCCTAACAATTCCTTTGATTTATTTCAAATGTTGTTTTTTTCCCCTGATCTGAGGTTCACATGCCAGACCATTCAATCCAGTGCACTGCCTGTCTGTAAATCAGTGTTAGTTCGCTAAATCAGTGAGTAACAAGTCAAGTTTGTTCTCTGAATGTTGATATCCTGGGCCTCTGCCCATCATCAGGCCAGTTCTATGAATCAGTCATTGTTTATGTCTTTCTTCAAAACAACTTTTTTATTATTTTATAGGCCAGAGGCTTCTAGCATGAACAATTTGCATGTGATGATAGTTAAAGCCATTAGGTGGCTTTAAAACATAGGCATGTCATAAACTGTCAAATTCTTTCTTTATTATGATTATAAATGATCTCCGCTTCCTATTTGTGTTCTTTTGGACTTAAATTCTTACAAATGTGAATGCTGTTTTTAATCTCTCCTTCTATTACCTTGTTGAGCCTCAAGGCTATTTATAGCAAGCATTTCAAGAGTCATCCGCTTGTTGTGAATGAGGCATGGTGGCTTTGGCAAGGTTAGCAGGATTACAATTCCAAAGAGGAAGGCGACTGATGGCTGGGTCAACAGGGCGGGTAAGAGCAGGTGTTATTATGTACCCAGTAAAACGTATTGTCAATGTAGTGTTTGGGCAGAGTCCAGACATGTGATGAAACTCACCTAGCTAAACCTTGACTCAAACCCCTTAGGGTTCCATAGGGCTTCTTTAATGTGGCTGCCCAGTCTTAAGCTGCATTGCCTTGGTACCAAATAGATTGTTGTTCTACTCAGGCCTACCAGTCACATAGTGGGCCCTGTTATGTATAGATGTGACACATATTCATGGCCACAAGGGCTATAATGAAGAGAAAATCTTAGAAAGTCCAAAGAAGGTACAAAAAAAAATCTTAATAGACTTTTGTGCTCATTCTGTCAGGTGTCACTCTCTGGCCGCTAATGGCCAGGAGTTATCTCGCTTTGGCGGCGTGAGCAGCAGCAGCGCAATCGCACGTGTGTCAGCCCTTCCCGGGCTTATTACGGGTAAGTGGCGACACCTGCTGCTGAGCCCTTATAAACACACCTTTGGGGCTCGCTCGGTGTCGCTGCATTCCACATGCATCCGGCTGTTTCGTACGCTCACGCTGCCGGCTCACAGACGGCGTTTTTGACAGCGAGTTCTTTTCATTTCTGTTGTCAATTATTTTGTTAGGGACAGCGGTACATCTGGGGATGGCAAGGTCGCCAGACGGAGGCTGCCAGGAGGCAGCCTAGGTAAACCAGGGCCCTAGATAGGGTAGGGATAGCCCTGGTTATTTTTCTTTAATTTTTACTTTCTGCCGGGCTGCTCCGGCTGTTTTCAGCCTCGCCCCCGCTGTCGCCTCACACACGCTGTCGCCCCCTCTCGCCGCGATCGGAGGGAGACCTTTTAATCCTCCGATCACCCTTAGAAGAGGACGCTGAGCGTTAAGCCTCGTCCTCCTCCTTCCCCACGTCCATGCCTCACTCCCGCAGCCGCTTTTAGCTGTGGATTGTGCGCCACATTTTTGCGGAAGCTCCGTTTGGGCTCCTGCGCACTGTGCATGCGTGCCCTTTCTTTTATTTTGTTTAATTAATTAATTATCTCCTCGGTTCGTTTTCCTTTTGTTTTAGTTTTATTTTCGCTATAACCACCATCTGGAGCAAACTGCACTTGGGTCCCAACCCATTTATAGATTTGTTTACACGGTTCGTCATATCTTTTACATGGCGAACCGTAACACATTCAAAAGAATTCAGTAAACAAAGAAAAAAAGCACAAGTTTATCATGCCTTGTGAAAAAATACACAATCTTATAGTTCAGTAATAGACAAGTATAGAACAGCATTTCCTTTATCCCATTCTTTTAGTGTGCTGGAGTCTTCTTGTAGTTCTCACAATGTGTAGGAAAGTACCATAGATTTGTTCTGCTCTGCATTCTCTCTCTCTCTCTCTCTCTCTCTCTCTCTCTCTCTCTCTCTCTCTCTCTCTCACAGACGCACACTGTTCCATTGTACTACCACTGGCCCCTCTTTGAACCAGGGTGACTGTAAACAGGTCTAAGTGCTCTCTGTCAGAGGCTGGCCGGCTGGAGGACAATACTTTGACAGGAAGAGGATCTCTTCTGGCCCACCGGTACACTTAGGCCAAACTACAGGCCTAGAGGATGTGGGGGTGCTCAGAGGCCGAGACACTCAATTAGAGCTCAATTACCTTATCGTCCCTGCCAAGAGAGGGACAAATGTAAGCACATAATAGTTCGTCTGAGAAACTGACCTCTTTTTTTTAGAGAGACAGAGATTCACGTTGCCTTCATCTGTTATCTGTGTAAATAAGGGTCAGGGCAAGTCTTGAATATTGACTAACCTTGCAGATATTGTTTTAGTATCAGTAAATGCGTTGCAATTTCCAAGGCTGGGCCAGCTATACATTGGGAATCTCCCAGGAACAACACTGTGCACTGTGTGGTAAAGCTGTTGTGGGGATAATACGCAAAGCAAGCCATCCAGTTTTGCCCCCAGTTGCCCTAGGAATTCACTAGATGCTGGCAAAGGTACACCCTGGACACGGTGCCTGTACATCACAGAGTGGGGGGTAATGCCCAAATAAATGCCAGTGTGGCCATATTTTAATAAATTAGCTGAGTCTGTATAAAAAAAATGTAATGTAAACATTACTGTTGCTAAATTCATCTCAGTCTTCATCTCAGTGGATGGATGGTTTTCTCATGTTTAAACTCTGTGGGTGGAAAGAGCTAATCTTGTTCTACTCATCCCCTCCATAACAAACCCCTCACACCCTCTCAGCCTGTATTGTATTGAAGGTAGAGTGCGAGCAGTGGTTCAGAGAGTGAGGCCATGGAATCTAAATGAAATCATTTACACATCTAGAATCTGCACTAGTGGTCGACCAACATAGGTAATGTTTAATGGTCGATGCCAAAGACAATATTTAGGGTTTTTACGCAGGGTGTCTGACGGCTGATGTCTCAATTAAATAAACAAAACAATGAAATTAATAACAATAAATGAGACACCAATTCACTTAAATTATTTTAAACTGTAAATTCACAGTCTTGGTTTGCATAAATAACAAGAATAAAATGTTCTTAACAACATGTATTAACATTAACAGTATCATCTTTCTGAGAAAAAAAGAAATACTTGCAAAAAAAAAAAACAATGTTAGCAATGTTAGAGTAGTGCACATGGTAGCAGCATCTTTTTGTTTTTCATCCCAATTCCAGTTAAAATCAGTAAGTTGTAATGCTGGAAACAAAGTTTCCATCTTCTCATAAATGGCCGCAGCCTCACTGAATGTTTTCTCAGCATCTTTGTTTTAGTCACTCAGTAGTCCCAGTTTATGAGCTGCAATTTCTAATGCAGGAAACAAAGTTTCTCTGCATTTTCTCCACTATTTTTGGATATCGGCCTCATGCTAAATTGGTAAAAGCTTTAGTTTGTCTAGATTTTCTGTTATAACTTCAATATGACATTTAGACATTTTGCCCAATAGTTTACATTCCCTCACATTGTTGCTCCAAAGGGTGGTGCGGTGGGTAGCATCACTGCCTCACAGCAAGAAGGTCCTGGGTTCAATCCCAGGGTGGAGCTGCCTGGGTTCTTTCTGTGTGGAATCTGCATGTCCTTGCCATGACTGTGTGAGTTTACTCTGGGTACTCTGGCTTCCTCCCACAGTCCAAAGACATGCAAGTCAGGTTAATTGATTACACTAAATTGGCCTGGTTTGAGTCTGGCGACAGAAAAGGAAATTTCCTTTTTAAAATACTCAACTTGGTATTTGATTCATTTCCAATAAACAGTTGAGAAACAAGTAGGACATTTTGCATGTTCAAGGTGAACAAATTTCATTAAAAGGTGAAAATGATACTTTCAGTTTTAGAATACATCGACTTAAGTTGCTTAAGTTGAGAAATTGTTACTTTAATAAATGCAGTTTTAGTGACACAAACCAGTAATGTGTTACTCTGTTACATTTGTTCAAAAAATATTTGAAGCATTTTTTACCTTTATGAACAGTTTTATTTCCTGGTGGTACTTCAACTTTGGTTCTTCCAAGTTATTCCTGTTGTAATCTCAGATTTTAATATACAACATTTAGCAGATGTTCTAATCCAAAGTGATTAGTGTTGGCCATGACCGGACATGACAGATAGTCTTTTGGATGCTACATTTACATCTAAGTTACAAGAATACACTAGAATTAGAATTCGCTAGAAATTAGAAGATGGAAACCCTAATTGCAGTGAATAAATAAATCTACAACTTTATAATAAAATAAGAGTATTGCCCCATCTTCTTGGTTTTACTGAATTTACAATAAAACATCTCCTGTGGAATTGTTGAAGTAAAATCCTATATCCTTTAAAAACAAATGTAGTGATTGTACTAACACTGAGACCCAAGTTTGAGTCTCAGCGGTGGCTCTGGCCTGACTGCGCATTGCACAGACACAGTTGACTATGCCATGAGGGAGGGACGACTGGCTGAGGTGTCATCTCCTTGATGCTGCAGCAACAGGCCCTATCAACAAAGCAAGCAAGCAAAGCAAGTGAATGGTATTTTCCTCCATTCATTCTCATTCTATCTACAGAGGTCTCCCACTTGCTGGTAATGTGTTTTTGCAGTGTCAAAAGTTTAGGAAATTGGGCAAGACCAAACGGTGGCAAAAGTTTAAATAAAACATTGTACTAATAGGTTATGAAAGAGTTCAAGGTGGAAGCATTTTACAAATTCAAATAGATATGTCACTGTGCAACACTTAAGCTTAAGAGCTTGTCAAAAAGTGGGTGAAGGCGATACAAGCCATTCAGAGCTAAAGGAGTATTAATCTTATCACCTGGGTGCTAGTACAGAGAAGAACATTGACTCTTGTCTCGTGTCTTGATGGGTGGGTCCAACCAAGTCATACTTGAGGCATGAAAGGGTACAGAGCAGGGTTTAATTAGTGCCTTCATGAGGGGATGGCCAATGTTTAGTTTTATAGCTAAGCATCAGTGTTTTAAATCTTATGTGGGCAGCTACAGGAAGCCAGGTATAGCACTGGGGTTATGTGGGAGAACTTGAGTAGATTGACAACCAGATGTGCTGCTATATTCCAAGTCAATTGCAGGATCTAATGGCATTCATGGAAGAAGCTGTAGTGGTCCAGTCTAGCTATGATAAGATACTGGACAAGCACCTTCTATTTGGCTTCCATGGAGAAAAGTGGCCATATCCTGCTAGATTTGTAGAATAGAAACCCAAATTTGCAACATGAACAGAGAATTACAGCTGGTTACCTAAATACTACTCCAAGGTTTCTTACATTCTCAGAGGATGTAAACCAAACATTCTCCAAAAGTTTTGGCAAATTTCCACCCATGCTGTTTTGTAATGTCTCAGAAATACATTGAGTTGTTAAGATGTGATCTAAGTAACACAAGTCAGCAAACAAATCCAGAGCTTAAGATATTCGGTTAGCCTTCAGGGGTGTACTGCTTACCACCATGGGCACCTCCAAGCTGATCTGATAGAAAAGTACTTGACTCTCCAAACATAAGTGAAGGCTATAAAAAGATATCTAAATGTTTTCGATTTAAGTCAAAGCAAGATCTATAAGACCAAGGAAACCCTTTCATAGAACTGTCTGTGGACTTTTCAGGTATGAAAAGCAAAACCCTCAGATCACTACAGCAGGAACATATTGTGCATTCAAAATTTATCAAAAGAAAACCATACCTTTACTCAGAATGCCTTGTCAACTGTTAAGCATGGGGGTAGTTTCGTTATGCTATGGGGTTGTGTGGCAGCAAGTGACGCTAGAATATAGTAGAATGAACTCTACTAAATGGTCGAAAATACAGTATATTATTTGGATATCAAAATCAGCGTTAACCTACTTTCAGTTTTGGACTGAACTTCACAATCTTCAGACTTCAATACAGTTGAACCAGCTATATGAAATGTAGCATAGTATTAAATAAATGCTAACATCGTACCTCACAAGTTTGGATACTGAATATTTGGAATACAGTCTTTCCAACACCATGTCTTGTGGGGTGCTCCTGGATAGCAGTGATGAGTACCTATCTACAGTGGTTCGAGGAGGGACAAACTGGTGACAAGGTGTCACCCAAGGCTCATTGATGTGCGAGAACAACAAATCCCATTCAGTCTGCTCAGAATGGACAGGAGCTCATGTCACAGTGGAGTCTAATGCTGGTTTTGGGAGGAATGTTTCACAACACACAGTGCTATGCCCACTGCTGAGCTTGGGGCTGCCTAGTCACAGACTGGCCAAGTGAGTTCAAGTCTCTACCCTTAACCCTTAGCTAAAAACAAGCTAGGTACTGTTTGTTACATAACCCAAGTGCTGGGTTAAGTCTTTTTGCTGGTGTGTTTTATATAAACCCATCATTTGGGCAGTTAACCAAACCCAACATCTGGATTATCAGAACAACCCAGCATCTAGGTTGAATTCCTCTGGAAAATAAGACCAACTCAGCAGTTGGGTTAATGTTACTGCTGGGTCCAGAGCATGTGAGCGGTGCAGAGTGGGAGTGAGTGGAGATTTTGGGCGGAGCGGCTTTTACAAAGTTGGAGTGTTAGTTCTCACTCTCGCTCCAAAATCGCCCCCATACTATAACGCAAGGCCTATAAGAACTTAATTTAACTACAGCAACCAACAACTACTATTTTAATTAGATAAAGCACTGATGGAGATGGAGAGTAAAGTGCGAAACCTGCTACAGCAAACTAGTGGGGTCACATTGGCTTTTGATATTTGGACGAGCAGACAAGGTCATTGTTTTTTAGACATCGTCGCCAGTTTTATTGATGAAAACTTTCAAAGCCACACTGTACTGCTGACCTTACAAAAATGTAACCATTCTGAAAATTAAGTTTAGAGAAAACTATTGAAATGTTTAAAAACAATGTTCCTCAAAGAACTATTGGAAGGGATTTACATAATTCAGTCTGAACTTTTTGTGAAATGGCTTGTTTTGCATTGTCTTTTTGAAAAATATGTCCCAGGAAAAAATGTCACCTTAAAGGCAGCTTATGTTGCTCTAAAATCAAAAAATTACTTTTCTGCATTGATGCTTCCATCACATAAGTGTAAATGACCTTAGCACTGACTCAACCCCATAACATGACAGACCCTGGATTTTGGTAACAGTCTGAATGGTCCTTTTTATCTTTGGTCCGGAGCAAACAGAGTCCATTTCTTCTAAAAAAGGTCCGGGATACTGATTCGTCTGACCGCAATACACCTTTCCATTGCGTTACAACAGACATCTTTTTATGACTGGACATGTTAACTAGTCTCATGGCTGTTTACTGAACCATTAGAAGCACTTTTAATGAATTAGCAGTGTTAATGTTAGATTGCAAGTAACAGCACTAAGCTCCTCAATACATTTAAATAGAATCACACTTACCTATGACACACCATGAGTTTGAGAAGACAAATTTAATGTCTGTAGTGTGTAAGGAAGACTGTGAGCTCTGGTCGATGTTTTGAACACATCAAATTTAGCTTCCTCAGACCTACAATTAGCTGTTTACCTGTATCTGAATGACACTTTAAAGACAGCATTTTTATCAACAACTACTATGTGACAAATTATTGTGTTGATCTTTGCTTAGTGCTTTATGAAGTTTGATTATTTAATTTTGTGTGGCCTTTGGATGATGGTATTTAATAATTCAGTCATTTCAATTTAAAAATAAAATTACTGTTTATTTAGATATTATAATTACATAGTAGGTGTGTGTACTCCATTTAAACTGTATTATTTATATGTACCATATTTAATAGCTCTGTAACCCTAGCTCTGGATTACAGAAATAACCCAAGCAGGGTTAAATTTAACCTAGCACTTATAGAGTGTGAAATACACTTCACATCCAGTAAGGGTGAAAGAGCAGCACTTAGTGTACAGCTCAGTCAGCTAGGGCTGTACTACTTTTGAGTCAGTATTTTTTCTATTTGCTTGACCAAGTGCAGCCTGCCTCTGTCTGCTCATTAGGTAAATGTACCTAGCCATTATTGTGCAACATTAAGAGGTAAGACTCAAGCAGTAAAGAGACAGGTGGACAGAAGTCTTTTAATCTTGCTATAGTAATTAAATCTGCTTTCATATTATTTTGGACAGAAGTATTATTGTCATCCTATCTAACATAACTATTTGGAATACCATAATAGCCACAAACCTTAGCTAAATTCTGAACCCAGGTACTGAAAAAGTTGACTAAATATGAAATCTCTAGACACTGGCTGAATTGTTTGGGTTGGTGCTGTTATTAAGAAAAGGAAATATAACCAAGTACAGTGGTTCCTGAAAGTTTGTGAACCCTTTACAATTTTCTATATTTCTGAATAAATGTGACCTAAAACATCATCCTAAAAGTAGATAAAAGAGAACCCAGTTAAACAAATGAGACAAAAAATGTATACTTGCTCATTTATTTATTGAGGAAAATGATCCAATATTACATATTACTGAGTGGCAAAAGTATGTGAACCCTTGCTTTCAGAATCTGGTGTGAACGTTTAGTTGCAGTTATTGTAAACAGTAAATGTTTCCTGTAGCTGTTGATCAGTCCTGCACACCGGCTTGGAGGAATTTTAGCCCATTCCTCCGTACAGAACAGCTTCAACTCTGGGATGTTGGTGGGTTTCCTCACGTTAACTGCTCACTTCAGGTCCTTCCACAACATTTCGATTGGATTAAGTTCAGGACTTTAACTTGGCCATTCCAAAACATTAACTTTATTCTTCTTTATCCATTCTTTGGTAGAACGACGTGTGTGCTTAGGGTCGTTGTCTTGCTGCATGACCCACCTTCTCTTGAGATTCAGTTCATGGACAGATGTCCTGATATTTCTCTTTAGAATTCTCTGATATCATAAAGCATTCATTGTTCTGTCAATTATGGCAAGCCGTCCTGGCCCAGATGCAGCAAAACAGGCCCAAACCATGATACTACCACCACCATGTTTCACAGATGGGATAAGGTTCTTAAGCTGGAATGCAGTGTTTTCCTTTCTCCAAACAGGTTTCTTTTAAACCAAAAAATTCTATTTTGGTCTCATCCGTCCACAAAACATTCTTCCAATAGCCTTCTGGCTTGTTCACGTTATCTTTAGCAAACTGCAGACGATTAACAATGTTCTGTTTAGAGAGCAGTGGCTTTCTAATTGCAACCCTGCCATGCACACCATTGTTGTTCAGTGTTCTTCTGATATTGGACTCATGAACATTAACATTAGCCAATGTGAGAGAGGCCTTAAGTTGCTTAGAAGTTACCCTGGGGTCCTTTGTGACCTCGCCAACTATTACACGCTTTGCTCTTGAAGTGATCTTTGTTGGTCGACCACTCCTGTGGAGGGTAACAATGGTCTTGAATTTCCTCCATTTGTACACAGTCGGTCTGAATGTGGATTAGTGGAGTCCAAACTCTTTAGACATGGTTTTGTAACCTTTTCCAGCCTGATGAGCATCAACAACTCTTTTTCTGATGTCCTCAGAAATCTCCTTTGTTCGTGCCATGATACACTTCCACAAACATGTGTTGTGAAGAGCAGACTTTGACAGATCCCTGTTTTTTTAAATAAAACAGGGTGCCCACTCACACCTGATTGTCATCCCATTGACTGAAAACATCTGACTTTAATTTCACCTTCAAATGAACAGCTAATCCTAGAGGTTCACATACTTTTTCCACTCATTAATATGTAATATTGGATCATTTTCCTCAATAAATAAATGAGCAAGTATAATATTTTTGTTTCATTTGTTTAACTGGGTTCTCTTTATCTAGGTTTAGGACTTTAGGAAAATCTGATGATGTTTTAGATCATATTTATGCAGAAATATAGAAAATTGTAAAGGGTTCACAAACTTTCAAGCACCACTGTATTAAGGAAGAAATGACACATGCATCTAATTTTTAACTGTGTAGTTGAACTAAAATATTTAAATTACTTTTGAAATATGAAAATATGTCCATTCACTCATTGTGAAATTCCCAAAACCATACATTTGCTTGTCGGATAAAATCAGCTGCATTACTCCTAGTAGCCCCACTCAAACTTTTTCTTCATCAAGTCCCCATTCCCCACAGCAAGCCCCTATGGCAACATCCTTCAATCAATTCTCAACCCAGGCAACTACATGCAAATAAATAAGCAACAAAAAAGGCATGCATACACTTTCGCTACTGTTTATTTTTGGTTAGAAAAAAAAATTGCTGGATATAATAACAGAGGTTTTCAAAGAAGCAACTGCACATTGTGCCAGCAGTGACATGTTATTAGTCCATTGGACTATGACGTCCAGCAGAGTAACAAAGGAATGCTTTGAATTTGGTTTAAGAGTGGAGTATATTAATTCCTCATTCCTCAGTCATTTTCAGGTTTTGAATAAATACAAATACTGGATGTGTTTTACAGCAGTTTTAAAGAAAGTACTGGTTTTCACAGTTTTTTTACTATGATTTTAGCCTTTTGACAAAAATACTTCATTTTTTCTTTATTTAGGTCCATCAGATTGAATGAGTCTGGTCAGTTTAATTGAACTCATATGCTACAATTTTAGTCAGCAACCATTTTTAATTACGTTTTAATTGAAGTACGAAAGAACTGTATCAGTCCTTGGTGCACTGTGTGTGGTTTAGTTTGTAGTATTCCTCTGCAGTGTTCACTGGGGTTGTTTTAGCCAGGGAATGCAGATGACAAACATATAATCGCTAAGGATGTGTCAAGCTCTGGCAAGAAGAAGTAGAGATGGAACAAGATTGGTTAGAGAGTACCGAGTACTGAATTCTAGAACTTTTGATCTGTAAAATTTGTACTTAAACTTGCCATTGATTGCTGTATTTTTCTTTAGTACAACTGGATCCAGTGTTTGAAGTGGGGTGTTCAGTATTTACTATTGCCCATAAAAACATCCATGTCCATGCTTCGAGACTTTGCAGGTTCCATGACCTGCTTTGAGAGCTGCTTATCAGATGGGGGTGAATACTCTTTAGCATTGTCCTGCAGTTACTTGTTTTTAATAACAGTGCTGCTTGGATTGTAATTCTTTTTTAATACAATGTAATGTGCAATATTGTCAACATCTACAGCTATCTGAGACATAGTTTTGTTTGTATAAGTCGAATTACTAATGTCGTAACTAAACAAATGCATATGCACATTCCATGACATAGCCAAATGTTCACCTCATGCAACAAGGACAGGAATAAAGTAGAGTTTTGGCTTACTTGAGAAATGTTGGCTAGAAAACAAAGATTTTACACCTGAGCTGCTGACTTAAAGGTTTTCCCTACATTATATACATCGATACATCGACAGCTTTGTTGGTCTGTGAATGTCTTTGTTGATAACCTGTGTCCTTGATATTTTGTTACATCATAGCAAGGCAGGGGGAAATAGTGAGCAAAGGTTGGAGAGAGTGCATGTTTTTGAAGGAAGTTGACGTCACAATGACACCTTTAACCCTGTTCTGAGATGGCCATGACCACACGTTAGGATTTCCTGTCACCTTCACTCCTAATTGATAGTCTCTCACGTTCTTGTGACATCAGTAAGGACTGCCTTGACACTGTGTGTACATGACCTAAGACCTGCAAGCATTTGATAAGGAATAGCATGCAACAAAGTTTTGATGTCTTACAGTAAGCAGTGACTACTGACCAGTTCTGATTGCTGAGAGAGACAAAACGAGGACTGAATGATTGGATTATTAGTGTGGTCTCTGGGGGACACTTAAGCATTATCTGCCATCTTTTCTACCACTAGAGAGCTGTACCTGCTGAAATGGTATCATCAGCCCTCACCCCTCATCACCTCTCCACTTACAGTGGGGCAAAAAAGTATTTAATCAGTCACTGAGTGTGCAAGTTCTTTGACTTAGAAAGATGAGAGAGGTCTGCAATTTTCATCATAGGTGCACTTCAACTATGAGAGACAAAATGAGAAAAAAAATCCAAGAAATGACATTGTAGGATTTTTAAAGAATTTAATTGTAAATCATGGTGGAAAATAAGTATTTGGTCAGCCACAAACAAGCAAGATTTCTGGCTCTCACAGATCTGTAACTTCTTCTTTAAGAAGCTCTTCTGTCCTCCACTCGTTACCTGTATTAATGCCACCTGTTTGACGTTGTTATCTGTATAATAGAAACCTGTCCACAGCCTCAAACAGTCAGACTCCAAACTCAACCATGGCCAAGACCAAAGAGCTGTCGAAGGACACCAGGAAGAAAATTGTAGACCTGCACCAGGCTTGGAAGAGTGGATCTACAATAGGCAAGTAGGTTGGTGTGAATAAATCAACTGTGAGAGCAATTGTAAGACATACAAGACCATTGATAATCTCCCTTGATCTGGGGTCCACGCAAGATCTCATCCCATGGGGTCAAAATTGATCATGAGAACGGTGAGCAAAATCCCCAAAACTACACGGAGGGACCTGATGAATGACCTGCAGAGAGCTGGGACCAAAGAAACAAAGGGTACCATCAGTAACACACTACGCCGAGAGGGACTTGGATCCTGCAGTGCCAGGCGTGTCCCCCTGCTTAAGCCAATACATGTCCAGGCCCGTCTGAAGTTTGCCAGAGAGCATATGGATGGTCCAGAAGAGAATTGTGAGAATATCATGTTGTCAGATGAAACTAAAATAGAACTTTTTGGTAAAAACTCAACTCGCCATGTTTGGAGGAAGAAGAATTCTGAGTTGCGCCATACCTACTGTGAAGCATGGGGGTGGAAACATCATGCTTTGGGGCTGTTTTTCTGCAGAGGGGACAGGACAACTGATCCATGTTAAGGGAAGAATGAACGGGGCCATGTATCGTGAGATTTTATGCCAAAACCTCCTTCCATCAGTGAGAGCATTGAAGATGGAATGTGGCTGGTTTTCCAGCATGACAATGATCCCAAACACACCGCTTGGGCAAGGAGTGGCTCCATTTTGTCTCTCATAGTTGAAGTGTACCTATGATGAAAATTACAGACGTCTATCATCTTTCTAAGTAGGAGAACTTGCGCAATCAGTGGCTGACTAAATACTTTTTTGCCCCACTGTATTGGAAAATAATTTAATTCATTCATTTATACATACTCTGCAATACACCATGAAAAGGGCAATCGATTATCACAAAGCATGACACACATTCACTCAGTCACACTTTATCAGATCTAGAGCCAATTTGGATTAGCCACTCCACGAACTGGAATGTTTTTGGGAATTGAAGAAAATCACTGTATCCACAAGATAACAAATACCTGCTGTGCCACCCTTTTCTGTTGCTATATTTTACATTTGGTAGGTTAACCTGGCAACATTTAATTCGGGGTTGTGTTGTATTATACCACAAAATACACTATTTATTTTTGCTCTTCTCTGCCAAAGCGTAGTGTAGAGTTTCATCTATGGCTTTGCGATCATGAAGCACTGTGAGCAGCCCTAATGCAGAAGCCCTGTAATTTCCACAGCTCCCTTATTGTCCTAGTGCTCTTTCTCTCTCTCGCTCTCTGTGTTTAGAGGAGTCTGCTGCTGCCTGGTCAATGCAAACACACTGTTATTCCCCTACTGATTATGGGGCATGTGGAGTTTAGGCAAATATTTGAGTGACTCATTCTGTTTTTAGACTTTTTTTGTGATATATGGCTGACCACTGCAATGGACTGCCCCGTGCTCCTCTTAAGGCAGAGTTGAGCCTTCCTTTGTTCATTTGCCTGCTACAGCCACCAAACTACCATTGTAGCTGCCAAAAGGAGTTGCAATGCACCATTCCCCCTTTGCCACTAACAAGCCTTCTAATGTTGTGAAGAGGTAACTGAGATGCAGTGACAGTATTTCAGTGATTTTGGAAGCTATGAATATAGTCTTCTTCTATCCAGGTTGCTACTCATACAGTATTTCTTTCCTTTATTTTGGAACTATGGCTTAAATGTACTTTTCTCTGTGCTGATGACATTAAGTGTAACCGTGAAGATTGTATAAGACTCGTTAAAGTGCTTAAATAACGTAAATATGACTTGTTGACGAAATCTGATGGAGATGTTGTCAGCTTAAAGAAATGTCTTTGATGTGTCTCATGGTAATCACCCAAACCCCCCTTTTTTAAAAGTCCCTGTCTGGTTTATGTCTGAGCAGTTGCACTTAAACTTCAGTGTTGCTTAGAACATGGAGGTTTAAGTATGCATGGGGTGCTTGTGTTTGTGTAGCCAAAAAAGTTAGTGGTCATAACGCTGTACACGGACAAGTCAATCCAGTTTCACCAACCTTCAACCCGTCAGAAGAGCTTGATTTCAGGGTGCAAGCATCCAATGGGAGAGGGGGAAGGGTAGGTTGAGAGCAGCAGTGATCTGAAGACATTGCTCCCTGTCTTAAGTAGTCCACAAACTTTGTGCAATATGGCACTCATTTGACAGCTTGAAGTTCCTAACCACAGTTACAAATAGCGAGTCAAGAGGAATTTACTGAGTAATAAAGGCTCCCCACCCCCCTTCTCAGAGTTAAAATAATGTTGTTCTGGCTATAATCATCCAATTTAGGCGAGAGGCTGCTCTTGGAACGGATGAGGATTACATTTCAAAGCGTCCTCTCTGGCAGTTTCCAACTGATGGCAAGATAGCCAATCGTGTGGCAGCTGGATCTTGTGTGTGCGCGCATGTGTTATCGTGCGTGAATGCATGCACACGCAAGGAGGAATTCCCGTGTGCCTGGATAGGGTCGCGTGAGACTGTCTCCGTTGCTCCACAAATAGTATGGAGGCCATTGTGCATGCTGGATTCTTATCACTAGTCCATCTTAAACATTCCTGACTTATTTCTCCTTACGTGCATACCTCATTCGGCACTTCTTCGCCAGCTCAAGGGAAACATTACCTCATGGTGCACCAGTGAAATACTGTGATTAATCAGGTGGTCATTCCATGGCCATCCCACACTGGTCATTGATAGGGTCATTGAGGTTCAACAAGGACACATGGAAACCTTCATTAGAATGGTGACCTGTCAGGGAACCTATGTGGCAGGCAGATGGATGTGAGTCAGGTTTCTTGTTTATGAATTACATGCAAACCTTCCTTCAAGACTGTCAGCAGTAACACTCTGCCACCAGCAACTTTAGAAGCTGAGAGAATGAGAGGGAGGGGGAACTTTTTTGAGGTGAGTAGAAAGACGCAAAAAGAGAGAAAGGTATAGAAAAGGAGGGGATGAGGTCTAAAGGAGTTAAGAAAAGACGTCTAAAGGAATGGAGGTACAGAAGAAGAAGTGTGTAGAGAGAGTGAGGGTTAGATACAGCTAGCAAAAGAAGGAGCTTTTGCAGAAGGAGATTCGGGTGGGGCCTAGTCCCAAGCTTTATTCTGGGTAATTACAGACTCCTGCATGGATATTACTAAGGTCCCAGCCACACAGAATCAGCACAAGGCCACTTTCCCACTGCATTTAAGCAGACAATACAAGAGAGTGAAACATCAGCAAAGCTAAATGCAATAAATTCAGTTTCTGCTCTGTTTGCTACTGCATATGTAATGCTCTTTAGTTTTGGCTAGAAATGGGCTTCCCAATATAGGCTCCGTTTTATTGTATGCCCAACTCTTGGTATTTGAAAATGAGGTATGATTAAATTATCCAAAAAGCCATCTTTCTGGTCTGTCATCAGTGTAGAGCCAAGGAGAAAGGAGCAAAGGCTCTGTGATGTAAACCAGTGCCCTTTCCAGATCCTGGCACGGTAAGATATGGTTACGGAGATGAGCAGCCCAGAGATATGGCTGGTTCTGTGCAGCAGATGTGGGTGTTGATTTACTTTCTATGCACCACAGTCTCCCTGGTCTAACTTAGGATTATGTATAGAATTGCAGTCAAGACTAAAGTAGTGTTAATCCTCAGAGCAGGTGCAATAATTAAATCTTTCTCTATTTTAGAGGGTATGTGAATGGCTGAGGGAAGTTGGGACAGATCTATGTGGAGGCCTTTTCAGTTCAACTGACTGATAATGAGTAACTTTATTTCAGCTTGAAAATTGCTGGTGTCAGTTTTACATACTTTGCTCACCATAAAAAAAAAAGGAATCCAAGGAGAGAATTCATAAGAAAACACTTGTATATTCTTGTATATTCAGGTGTGAGTGGGCACCCTGTTTTATTTAAAGAACAGGGATCTATCAAAGTCCACTCTTCACAACACATGTCTGTGGAAGTATATCATGGCACGAACAAAGGAGATTTCTGAGGACCTCAGAAAAAGAGTTGTTGGTGCTCATCAGGCTGGAAAAGGTTACAGAACCATCTCTAAAGAGTTTGGACTCCACCGATCAATTGTAAGAATGTCTTGTGGACGAAGGTGGACGAAGGCGACCAAAATAGAACTTTTTTGGATTTAAAAGAAAAGCGTTATGTTTGGACAAAGGAAAACACTGCATTCCAGCATAAGAACCTTATCCCATCTGTGAAACATTGTGGTGGTAGTATCATGGTTTGGGCCTGTTTTGCTGCATCAGGGCCAGGATGGCTTGCCATCATTGATGGAACAATGAATTCTGAATTATATCAAAGAATTCTAAAGGAAATGTAAGGACATCTGTCCATGAACTGAATCTCAAGAGAAGGTAGGTCATGCAGCAAGACAATGGCCCTAAACACACAAGTCGTTCTACCAAAGAATGGTTACAGAAGAATAAAGTTAATGTTTTGGAACAGCCAAGTCAAAGTCCTGACCTTAATCCAATCGAAATGTTGTGGAAGGACCTGAAGTGAGCAGTTAATGTGAGGAAACCCACCAACATCTCAGAGTTGAAGCTGTTCTGTACGGAGGAATGGGCTAAAATTCCTCCAAGCTGGTGTGCAGGACTGATCAACAGCTACAGGAAACGTTTAGTTGCAGTTATTGCTGCACAGGGGGGTCACACCAGATACTGAAAGCAAAGGTTCACATACTTTTGCCACTCACTAATATGTAATATTGGATCATTTTCCTCAATAAATAAATGAACAAAGTATAATATTTTGTCTCATTTGTTTATCTGGGTTCTCTTTATCTACTTTTAGGACTTGTGTGAAAATCTGATAAATCATATTTATGCAGAAATATAGAAAATTCCACCACTGTATACCTTAAATC
Organism: Ancistrus triradiatus; assembly: GCA_025084515.1. Classification (NCBI taxonomy): domain Eukaryota; kingdom Metazoa; phylum Chordata; class Actinopteri; order Siluriformes; family Loricariidae; genus Ancistrus; species Ancistrus triradiatus. The sequence goes on from JAJAGP010001714.1 coordinate 141,985, forward strand.
TGGTATGTAAAAAGCTCGCGTAAAGATCTAGTGTCCAGCCGAGTTTGGCGATCTCTCTGCTCAAGGGTACCTGGTTTAACTCACGGTGGCTAGGGAGATCACCAAACTGCTGAATTGGAGTTATGCAGCATGATACACATGACATATGCAAACAATTTAGGTGCTTGCATTAATATTCATCAGTAGACATGGGATATTTACCAGTATGAGAGTGAATAGTGGTTATTCTCTCTTATGGTATTTATCATATCATGCATCCCGTGGTAAGCCTCAAAATAGTAACCCACAAACAAACACACCCACAATACATCGGACATGATATTCCACAGCTGAAATAAATCGTATAAAACTGTTTGCAGGAATCTTGCTGAGCCTTAGTGTCTGTGAATGCATGTATACATAGCCAGCACATGTAGGGTTCACTGGCTGCATGGAATTAAAAGGACTAATGCCAAAGACAATAGAGCCAGGTATTGTATTCCAGACTGTGGAAAAACTTATGACATAACAATGTCACACAACTTTATAATAGCTTATCTACATTTCGCAGTAGTGGCATAGCTACTTTTTAAATTAATTAGCTTGTAAGTAGCTGACTAAATGTTGCACTCTAAATGTGTTATTTATGGTCATGGTATGTCTACTCTTTCTGGTAAATGAACAGATGACCTTGAGTGCTAATTATTATTTTCTGTATTCTGTGAAATGAATGTAAATGAATGACACAAAAGAAGGGGTGTGTACATACTTTTGGTCGTATAATGCCAGAATGGCACAGGTTTGATCTTCTCCTCTAGGTACTGTGTGTGTGTGTGTGTGTGTGTGTGTGTTGGGGGGACCAAATGTTCTCACAAGGATAGAAAGATCTGACATTTTAACTTTGTTGGGACATTTAGCTGGTCTTTTGGAACATTTGTAACAATGCTATTTATTCTGTAGAACCAAAGGTGACAAAATATTTGCTTTAAGTTCCTGAGGTTAAGATCAGGATTAGGTGTAGATGTATCATTTATAAGCTACAGTAATCAATGGAAAGTCTGTTTACTAAGACTGTGTGTGCATGCATTTTTTTTATATAGTTCAGTAACACCTTGACCTCTGGTTGACCCTGGTTTTGGCTACTTTTAGAGAGTAAATGGAAGAGCTCTCTTCCTGGCAACATAAAACAAAGACCATCTGAGGATTGCCTACTGTGGTTTTCTCTTGCTGTTGTAAGAATGTCAGGCATGACTGCGTCAAAACTGTCTCTTGTAATATTACATTGTGGTTACAGTCTACATGTGGAGTTAGCTTTGAACTTTTCTCCTTTTCAACATAGCAATACTACAGAACCGAACCAGTGTCTGGTTTTCATTTTGTGTTTCATAAAATAAAATGCATTTCACCTCACCAAAACACTGACTGAAGTACATTTGTGGTTCATAGTGGCTGTTGAATGTACAATATACGATAGAAGCTGTACTGATATAGCTATCTAACAGGCAATGCCAATGTAATGCCTAACAAGCTAGAAACAACTCCTCCAGCAACTGGCCTTGTATGCGTCAGTGGGTGGGCGGGTGCACTGGATCTTAAAATTATATCCATTGTAAATAGTGGGCCCAAGGCATAGCATGGAGTAAATAGTGAAAATAATATTCCTGCAATTTAACTTCAGACTAATTTGCATAACCATACTGCATTACAAAGACAATGGAATTGTGCAATAATGAAACCACAGTCACAAGCACAATGGTATAGGTTTACATATTTCTGTAATGCATTATTTTGTCAAAATCGTGAACAAAGCCATTGGAATTCTTCACTGTTTGCAAAACCTCCTATTATTATTATGTCCAAATATTGCAGTATGCAAATACTATTCATACAGTATAGTTTCAAATATTTAACAAATAAATTAAAACAGCTTTAAAAACAAAAACAAATGTGTGATCATTGTTTTCGTCGTGTCAGGATCATACACTCAGTGTCTTGTATAAATCTTTTATGTACTGTATACACTGTATTTACAGTGAAGGCCAAAAGTCTGAGCACACAAGTGAAAATGCATGTTTTAGATGTTTGAGGAGAAGGATTCATACTGCAGCAGGATAATGAATCAAAACACACCTCAAATCGTTGCAATAACTACTTGAAGGCCAAAGAAGATCAAGCATTGTTGACTATCTTGGACTTTTCTCCACAGTCACCAGACGTATACCCCACCGAACACTTGTGGGGGCACTTGAATACAGAGGAAGCCAAACAGTCAGTAATATTACAAGATGTTCTTTGGAATTTGTGAAATCATGCTGGTGTAACATGAATCATCAGCATATTGCCAATTCGTGGAGTCCATGCCAGCTAGAGTGCACACTGAAATTACAGCAAAGGGGGAACATACCTACTACTAATTAATTGTGAAAGTATTGTCATCTGTCCCTTGGAAGCGAGCTGAGTGTTAGTTTTATTTAAAAACTACCGGTAATATGTTTTATTTAAAGAACAGGGGTCTGTCAAAGTCTGCTCTTCACAACACACTTTTGTGGAAGTGTATCATGGCACGAACGAAGGAGATTTCTGAGGACCGCAGAAAAAGAGTTGTTGATGCTCATCAGGCTGGAAAAGGTTACAAAACCATCTTTAAAGAGTTTGGACTCCATCAATTCACAGTCAGACAGATTGTGTACAATGGAGGAGATTCAAGGCCATGGTTACCCTCCCCAGGAGTGGTCGACCAACAAAGATCACTTCAAGATCAAGGAGTGTAATAGTTGGCGAGGTCACAAAGGACCCCAGGGTAACTTCTAAGCAAGTGAAGGCCTCTCTCACATTGCCTAATGCTAATGTTCATGAGTCCACCATCAGAAGAACACTGAACAACAATGGTGTGCATGGCAGGGTTGCAAGGAGAAAGCCTCTGCTCTCCAAAAAGAACATTGCTGCTCAGCTGCTTTATGGTTTAAAAGAAAAGCGTTATGTTTGGACAAAGGAAAACACTGCATTCCAGCATAAGAACCTTATCCCATCTGTGGAACATGGTGTTGATAGTATCATGGTTTGGGCCTGTTTTGCTGCATCTGGGCCAGGAAGACTTGCCATCACTGATGGAACAATGAATTCTGAATTCTAAAGGAAAATGTCAGGACATCTGTCCATGAACTGAATCTCAGAGAAGGTGGGTCATGCAGCAGGACAACGACCGTAAGCACACAAGACGTTCTACCAAAGAATGGTTAAAGAAGAATAAAGTTAATGTTTTGGAATGGCCAAGTCAAAGTCCTGACCTTAATCCAATCGAAATGTTGTAGAAGGACCTGAAGCGAGCAGTTAATGTGAGGAAACCCACCAACATCCCAGAGATGAAGCTGTTCTGTACGGAGGAATGGGCTAAAATTCCTCCAAGCTGGTGTGCAGGACTGATCAACAGTTATAGGAAATGTTTAGTTGCAGTTATTGCTGCACAGGGGGGTCACACCAGATAAGATTCACATACTTTTGCCACTCACTGATATGAAATATTGGATCATTTTCCTCAATAAATAAATGAACAAAGTATAATATGTGTGTCTCATATGTTTAACTGGGTTCTCTTTATCTACTTTTAGGACTTGTGTGAAACTCTGATGATGTTTTAGGTCACATTTATGCAGAAATATAGAAAATTGTAAAGGGTTCATAAACTTTCAAGCACCACTCTAAGTGTATAGGATATACTCAAGTTATATGCAAAGGCAACATAATTTTATATAATGACTTGAGCATTTGCAGAGTTTCATATCTGCAGGGGGTCCTGGAACCTATCCCCCATGGATGCAGAGGGCTGAATGTATTGGTCAGAACCATAATCTATCCATAATCTTGTTGAAGTACTGCAAGTCAAACTACAGCTGAGGTTGGATTGTGGGTAATTTAGCGCCCACTCAACAATATTTAAGTTCCAGTTTATTCCCAGAGGGGTCTGCCGCCCCTTGTTGCTTCCTTATCTTAATGACCATTACCGTCACTACTCTATGTCATAGAAAGAGAAGGTAATGGAAAAAAGAGAGAAAAACTGAGGGAGTGAAAAGGACAGAGAGGGCCTCAGATAGAGAATTCCTGACAGATGATAAGAAGAAGGAGATGCAGGTTATTGCACAGATAGGACAGGAATGCATAGCCAGATGATGACTGTGGCCATGAATACATCCTGACCCGTATCTGAGCTTGCAAGGACCCATCAGCACATCTACCTTATTTGCTCCAAAGTGGTTACTTTCTGCTTGCTTACCTGAGTAATTCCTTTGCATTATTAGTCAGCTTGAATGTATCATAAACCAGTTCAGTTTATAACTTCAATCCAGTTTAGACTTGCTGCTCTTTTAGGTCCACGGTCAATTTTATACACAGTGCAGAATATTAATTTGCAAGTCTGTAACAATACTAGAATCAACTGTGGCTCAGTAACCTGCCAACTGACCCAGGTGTTAATCGTGCATTAGCCATGATTCATCTGCTAAGGACACAATGATCGTGTATGGAGTGAGAAACAGAATCCTTGTCAAACACGATGGGAGATGGCCAGACAGACAAAGAGATACAGACTGCACCCCAAAAATTCTTTCTTTCACTATAAATTGCAGTAGACTAGGCACGGGGAGCAAGGAGAGGCATAGGAAGTGGAGGGTTGGGGTACATGGAAAGGCAGAATAGAAATCAGTATTGCTTTTTTGCTAAAGGGACGAGAAATTGAGCTGGTGGCAAAACTATTTAACCGTGCCCTCCTTGAAAGGATACAGGGAATATATCACACAAGTTAACATAGGGTTTGAAATTCAAGTTTGCTTTTCTTGTTACTTTTCCTAAAGGAAACCTTCACACGAAAAAGCAAAATTGCAAACACAAGTCAGTATGTTTGTCTCTCATTCAAATCATGCTAATTTTCCTAATAGGCCTCACTGAACTTCAGCAAGAATAACAGTTTTAGGTTCAGAATTTTCTATTTTAATCATACAAACAGTTTAAGCTTTATTTAAATTGGTTACATGAATGAAATCTTTAATCTCTATAGCTCAGTCCAGAGTTACTCATAGGGCAGTTAAGGAATAATGGTGTGATGTAGTGACTTCCCCATGGCGCTGTGAATGTGATCTCTGTCACTGCGGCAAGACGGGAAGGAATGTGTGTGTATGCGTGTTTAGTCAGGGTCTCAGTACAAAGCTCTCACTTCTGACCCCTACTTCTCCAATAGCCCAGACAGCAACAGGAAACAGAAGTGACCAACACTAGGAGCATGCACGGCTACTTCAGAGCCCCACAGAGGTAATCCTCCTCTTCAAAGTAGAGTTCCTTATTATAGATCAATTTCATTGAATTACAGTCGGTTTAAATACTACTTTCTGTTAATTGTTTATTTGGAATTCGTGAAAATAAGTATTTCCAAAGCCATCCAAATGAAAATAACGTGTTAGTGTTTGACAGCATAGCAAAATAATGGGGCAGGGTTTCTTACTGCCCTCCAGCACGTCACAGGTTTCTATAGGAAACCAAGATGCCATGGGTAAAAGCAACCCAGCATGACAGAATGAAGAACAACCCACAAGCACCACTCAGTATCACACACATTACCAGTGTATTACACCACAAGTTTACATCCACTTCCGAATATGGCAGCTGTTATGGATAAGATATCGTAGACGTGCCTCTCTGTTGAAAAGCAGAAAACTCATGGCATTCCTGGTTTTAACAAAGCAGTGATAGATAGATTTGAAAAACAAAAACATTGCTGTGTGATGTGAAGCGGTTAACAGCTACCATGGAAATATCTACACTTGAACTTAAACGCGACTATAAAACCTAGGCAAATACGTAATGTGTGCCATGTGCAGCCCATGTGTTTGTAAATAGTGTTTATATTTAGTAATGTTAACTAAAATTTTAAGTTATAGCAACCTTTGTAAGCCTGAACCAAGTAGGTATTGTAAGTAATACATGGAGTTTTACATAGGCTAGCCGATAGGACCTATGTGATTTACCATTTGATTTACTCCAGTTTCCAAATGTAAGTTTATCGCTTGAAAATTATAGTTTAAGTAGACCTACAGGGTGTGCTATCCTGTGTTGCTCCGGTACATACAAATTATGCCTGATAACCTGTTAAATGTGTTGCATTAAAATAGCCTTCCTAGTACAAAGTCATGCATTTGGTTTCCATCTGCATTTCCGGGCAAGCATCAATTGTCTATTACATATTTGTTATTTCCAGAATGAACTGGGTTGATGATACGGTTCAGGAGTCTGTGCCTGCTCCACTTTTAGTATTGATCAGGAGCCACTATTTTCTACCCTTCAATCAAGCCACATATGGTTATTGTTACATTATAAAATATATGGCACCATAAGCTTGCAGCAACCAGGTGTGTATTTGTATGTGTGTAAATGTACGAATGTAGTTGGTCTGATGATGCAATAAAGACTCCTAACTTGGGAAATGATCATATGTCAGTGTTTTGTTTTCCTCTGCCTGTTCATCTCTGGCTATATCTGAACAATAGCATTGTGTGCATCTCCACAGATCCCTCCCAACACTATCAGCTTCATCACCCACTGATGATAGTGCAGAGACTGGCGTCTCAGCCATTGATAGCTGTCGGGGACAGTCAGTCTCTCTCTCTCTCTGTCTCTCTCTCTCTGCACTAGAGCGTGACACTATGGAGGCAGTCTATCTGGGGGGCTGGTGGCTCACCCACTATCGTGAGAAAAGGCAACCAGTCAGTCACCAGCCTCTGTGTGTCAGAGAGGCTGAAGACAGGATGGCACCGGCTAGGGCCAGTTTGTATCAGACGCAGGCTGGAGCCACAAGGGAGAGGCAAGCACCATTATCACCCTGCCCTGGGTGCCCTGGTGACGCGATACCACCTTATCTCGACTGCCATCAGCTGCTCTGTCTGCCACTGAGTCATCTCCTGCCCTGTGCCCATGATACTTTAACACTGCTGCATAAAAGAGTAAGGCACTTTAAATACATCCTCCTGACATTAACTCACAGAGTTTGAACCATCTGAAGTGAGGCAAAAATCCACTTTTGAGGCAGTGGATGACCCTGGTGGACTGATTGACTATCCGTATAGGTGTCAAAAGGCCAAGGCATGGAGGAGGTTTTCTTCTCTTTTTCGTTTTGTTTAGTCCCTTCCACCAGGCAGGAAATCTGTTTCTAGTCCCATCATGTCTGGTCTGTAAGCTTGCCAGGGTGATTGAGAAATGGGGAAGGTCTAAATCCATTCAACCTGCTTTAATGACTTTAATGATTTTGTTTACTGTAAAGCACTCAATTGGACATACATTTCATATACATTTTGTCACGTCTCAGGAAAGGACAAAAAGGACAGGAGTGGAAGTGTGCAGGTTTTATTCACAATGGTAGACGGTGCAACAGGCAGAGAACTACAGTGGTGCTTGAAAGTTTGTGAATACTTTGGAATTTTCTATATTTCTGCATAAATATGACCTAAAACATCATCCGATTTTCACACAAATCCTAAAAGTAGATAAAGAAAACTCAGTTAAACAAATGAGACAAACATATTATACTTGGTAATTTATTTATTGAGGAAAATGATCCAATATTACACATATTAGTGAGTGGCAAAAGTATGTGAACCTCTAGGATTAGCAGTTAATTTGAAGGTGAAATTAGAGTCAGGTGTTTTTCAATCAATGGGATGATAATCAGGTGTGAGTGGGCACCCTGTTTTATTTAAAGAAACAGGGATCTATCAAAGTCTGCTCTTCACAACACATGTTTGTGGAAGTGTATCATGGCACGAACAAAGGAGATTTCTGAGGACGCCAGAAAAAGAGTTGTTGATGCTCATATGGCTAAAAAAGGTTACAAAACCATCTCTAAAAAGTTTGGACTCCACCAATCCACAGTCAGACAGAATGTGTGGAGGAAATTCAAGACCATTGTTACCCTCCCCAGGAGTGGTCGATCAACAAAGATTACTTCAAGAGCAAGGAGTGTAATAGTTGGCGAGGTCACAAAGGACCCCAGGGTAACTTCTAAGCAACTGAAGGCCTCTATCACATTGGCTAATGTTAATGTTCCACCATCAGAAGAACACTCAACAACAATGGTGTGCATGGAAGGATTGCAAGGAGAAAGCCACTGCTCTCCAAAAAGAACATTGCTGCTCATCTGCAGTTTGCTAAAGATGACGTGGACAAGCCAGAAGGCTATTTAAAGAATGTTTTTTGGACGGATGAGACCATAATAGAACTTTTTTGTTTCAAAGAAAAGCGTTATATTTGGAGAAAGGAAAAGACTGCATTCCAGCTTAAGAACCTTATGCCATCTATGAAACATGGTGGTGGTAGTATCATGGTTTGGGCCTGTTTTGCTGCATCTGGACTAGGACGGCTTGCCATCAATGATGGAACAATGAATTCTGAATTATATCAGAGAATTCTAAAAGAAAATATCAGGACATCTGTCCATGAACTGGATCTCTAGAGAAGGTGGGTCATGCAGCAAGACAACGACGCTAAGCACACAAGTCGTTCTACCAAAGAATGGTTAAAGAAGAATAAAGTTAATGTTTTTGAATGGCCAAGTCAAAGTCCTGACCTTAATCCAATCGAAATGTTGAGGAAGGACCTGAAGTGAGCAGTTAATGTGAGGAAACCCACCAACATCCCAGAGTTGAAGCCGTTCTGTACGGAGGAATGGGCTAAAATTCCTCCAAGTCGGTGTGCAGGACTGATCAACAGTTACAGGAAACGTATGGTTCCAGTTATTTCTGCACAAGGGGGTCACACCAGACACTAAAAGCAAAATGTTCACATACTTTTGCCACTCACTAATATGCAATAAATGAATGAACAAGTATAATATTTTTGTCTCATTTGTTTAACTGGGTTCTCTTTATCTTCTTTTAGGACATGTGTGAAAATCTGATGATTTGCACATTTGCATATTTATGCAGAAAAATAGAATTATTAACACAAAGAGGAAGGGAGATAGACATAAATACACAACCAAAGCTAGAGCTAATAGACCAAATAGAGAGACCTAAAAAGCTTAATGTAAGAGAATGACAGGTGCAGACAAATGCGAGTGTGCAGAAGGAGCTTTGAGCAGAAGGAAAGAAAGAAACCAGGAGCTTGAGCAGAGCTGGTGAGAATAGTGTTGGCTTCGGGAAACTTCATGAGAACTTCATGTGTGTCCCCCACAGAGTTTCGCCATTGTGACACATTCCAGACCAGTTTGAGGGAAGTTAGGTATTTCTCCTAATAGGATTAAAATATTTGGCAACTGGTTCAGTTACTAAACAGAATCAGTGCAGAAAGAAAATATATGAGTTTAATGGACAACTTAGTCCTTTAGAAATAAAGATTTGTAGATTTGAATTGGTTGTAAGCATTAGATTACTCGACAAATATACTGTGAGTGCCACCCCCAAACAAAATATTTGCTAGCATTGCCTGAAGACCAAGTCTGCAAACACACACATTTTAAAAGACCTCTATGAAAGAATGTTGGATTAAAGCTAATCTAACACCAAAAACAAACTTTGTATTGAATGTGGTATCAACTGACTGCTAAACATGACTCTCAGTTCTTGGTTTATGGTCATAGCATAACCATAGCATAAATAGTTGAAAGAGATCAGAAAGTAAAGTAGGATGCCTGCTTTCTTATGTAACCCAGGAATGTGTGCCTATTTTCAGTTGTCCACACTGCAGATCACAAATTCTGTCAGACTGACATTACAGAGTTTTTTTCTGGTTCTAGTATTCTCACCATTTACATGATCGGTGTAAGATTGGTGTCAGTGTCATTACCATCTCTTTTCTTTTTAATAAACTCGGTTGACATCAAGACCTTTTATGAAGCATGTGCTAAGAAAGAAGATACACAGTATGTACCATGCCATGTATGTGACAAATGCAATCTAATTGTAAATCTCAGTAGCTGTCTATCTACAATCTATCTACTTGAGCAGTTTTTTTTTTCCATGTCAGTGCAATCACACATCAACGTGATAAAACTTTATCTAGGTGGCCATTGCAGAACTGAACCTTCCTGACCTTTTGCCTTGGCCGTTGCTAAAACTTGGGCCAGTGATGGTTACACTTCTTCGTCTGTAGTGGATTAAGTTTCTCTGTTCAGTCCTTTCATCTACCCTGAAACTACTCTCACTGTAACTGCCCCGTCTGGGTGGGTGACATCTGAGAGGCCTGATGGCACGGCAGTGGGCCATATTTCAGGAGATCCCCTTGTTAAGTGTGGATTCTGCTGAGTGTAGGTATGGCTGTTCCCACTCAGCAAAAATAAGCTGCACCGAATGCACTTATGGATACATATACACCATGAGTGTGAACAAGAATATGTAAGCGTGTGTCTGTGTATTTGAGTAGCCAGTGAGTGTTACATACACTCACTGGCCACTTTTTAAGTACACCTTGTTAGTACTGGAACCCCCATTTGCCTTCAGAACTGCCTTAATTCTTTGTGGCATAGGTTTAACAAGATGCTGGAAACATTCCTCAGAGATTTTGGTCCATATTGACATGATAGGATCATGCAGTTGCTGCAGATTTGTAAGGTGCACATCCATGATGCAAATCTGATGCACATCCAAAGGTGACCTATTGGACTGAGATCTGGTGACTGTGTGGGCCATTTGAGTACAGTGAACATATTTTCACGTTAAAAAAACAGTTTGAGCTTTATTGGCTTTCTTTTAGTTAGCAGTTAGCAGTGGTAACACTCGTCTAGTGAGTACTGATAGTGATCATTTGTAGTTATCGTAGTTCAAAAATATTCAATCATAAAGGAAAGCAATGGTAAATAAACAAGATCTGCCAGTCCTTTGCACCTGCCACTATCCCCAGTGCAAATGCGTAACCACTCAAAACCCTAACTGTTTTTTCTCCTCTTTCCACAGATGATGTACTTCAACTTCTCTCATCCAGCAATCCTACCACATGTCAACTAGATCCCATCCCATCACCAGTGCTACAAACGATTGCTCAAGACCTTCTTCCCTTCATCTCTTCCATTATAAATAATTTCCTGACATCTGGTCATGTTTCTTCCACCTTCAAGAGTGCAAGAGTCATTCCTATCCTGAAGAAACCTACACTCGATGTCTCGGACATCAACAGCTACAGACCGGTATCACTTCTCTCCTTCCTCTCAAAAATACTTTAACGTGCTGTCTATAACCATTTGTCAGCCTTTCTCATACAGAATGCCCTACAGGATCACAACCAGTCTGGTTTCAAAGCAGCTCATTCCATAGAAACTGCCGTGGTAGCTGTTTCTGAGAATCTTTATGCTGCCACAGCATCCAGACTTATATCGGTTTTGATCCTTCTTGACCTCTCAACTGCCTTTGACACAACTGGCCACAAGATTCTCCTTTCTGTCCTCTTCAGTCTTGGAAACACAGGCTCAGCCTGGCAGTGGCTTGCTTATTACCAGGAGGGACAATCTGATCAGGTATCATGGAGAGGCTCCGTATTTGCACCACGTGCTCTTACAACTGGAGTTCCACAAGGCTCAGTTCTGGGACCTCTTCTTTTCTCTCTCTACACCCATTCTATTTGGTGAAGTCATAACCTCTCATGACTTCTCCTATCACTGTTATGCTGATGACACACAGCTCATCCTCGGCATTCTTAAAACAGATGTCCAGGTCTCCACACATATCTCAGCATGTCTGGAGAGCATCTCATTGTGGATGTCAGGTCATCATTTGAAGACAAACCACATCAAATCAGAACTGCTGTACATTCCTACAGATGGGTCCCGTTATCAAGATCGTGCCATCTCTCAGGTGAACTCCTCCATCACACCTTCTGAGAATGCAAGAAACCGTGGAGTTATCTCTGATAGCCAGCTAAGCTTTTCTGCTCATATCTCTAAACTGACCCAGTCACACAGGTACCTCCTCTACAACTTCAGGAGAATTCGACCCTTCCTCTCCAGAGAAGCCACCCAGATGCTTGTCCAGTCTCTTGTTGTATCAAAACTACATTACTGCAATGCTCTTGTGGCTGATCTTCCAATGTGTACAATCAGAGCCCTGCAACTGATTCAGAATTCAATAGCTCGTCTGGTTTTCAATCTTCCCAAGTTTTGTCATGTCATCCCACTGCTGCGTTCACTTCACTGGCTCCCTGTAGCTGCCCGCATCAAGATTCAAAACTCTGATACTTACCGACAAAGCCAAAAATGGAACAGCAGCATCTGACCTACAGACTCTGTACCTCATACCCTCCGAGACACAAGCTTGGCACGACTCGATCCTCCACGTAAGATTAAAGGAAGACAAGCATTAAGACTCTTCTCTGTACTGGCTAAAGACTAAAGACGCACCTCTTCACTCAACATTTAAGTGAAGACTGAAAATGCAACTGCATATTAAAAAACAATCTTTGCTTCTGTGTTTTGTTGATGTACCTACATAGGATTCTAGCAGGTTCTGGTTGGATTGTGTTCTTGAGCTATTTCTTACTTGCACTAACATGAGGTTTGGTCTACTAGGAAGAATACAAAGTACTTCTGTAAGTCACTGTGAATAAGGACGTCTGCTAAATATTGTAAATGTAAATGTAAATTCAGGCTAAAGTGATTTACCAGGTAGGTAGTCATTGTTCTTCTCCTAAGCTCATGTTCTGCAACCCAGAACTTTTCCAGACATTACTCAGAGGAACTGTGTGCGAATGGAAATGTCCAAAACATTTGTACCGAGATATTACTCAGACTTTATCTTGCCAGACTCTAGGAATAGTATAAAGTCCAGATAATATCAGAATGAGCCCATGTGTTAATAGAGCAGGTAACGTTCCGGAAAATTCACAGTGGGCGTCTTGATGACGTTTCTGTCATGTGACTGGTGTGAAACTGGAATAAACACAAAGAACCACTTGCTTGTATGTTCCTGTCCACTCCTTTGTTGATTTTGCGGCTACATCCAAGTACATGTAGTGCTAATATTGAAACAAAAATTTGGATGAGTCGGTAGCATCATTCGCCATCTCCACCACTCCTGTTTCTGTTTCACTCCTGTTTTGCGTCATGATGTGCCGTTTGCACGCACTGCACAGGCGCTGTCCCCTGCCTAAAGCACGTGGAACATTTCCTGTAGTGAGCCATGGAACATGGAGACATGGAAGATCTCACGCTGTACGTTACATGTGTGAAAGGGCCACTCCATAGAATGACCTGATTCTCCTGGTTACTGGAGTTTATATGTGAAAACGGCTTTAGTCTCTAGACACTAGATAGGAATAGCAATATCATTAGCAACAACTAGCTAGTTCACGGGCTAATAAGCTTTATATTTTATTAATTGCAGAAACTGCTAACTATTGGAACTATTTAAGACACTGTGAAGTAAATGTCAGTGATACTAATCCCTCTGATGCTGCATATACTACAGTTTTACTGTGTTTGCTGTATAGTATTTTATTGGCCATTATAATGTACATTTATCATTTGGAGTGCAGAAACTAAAACATCACATTTAGTTAAAGCTAGCTAAAACAAAACTGATTTTTAAATAAAAGTGTCCAGCAATTGTGTGGTGGTACATTTGGTTTTCATTCTAGTGGGGTGTTAAAATGCCAGTGTGTGCACATTATGGTTGACAGGGTGCGTAGGGGTGTAAGGAAGCTTGGAGACACAACCCCACACACTCAAATGTGATTTGTGCTGTCTGGGGGCAGGGATATTTGAAACAGATGTGTGCTCTTACATGGAGAGAGGAGCTGAGTAGAAACATTCCTTCAAGGTTATTGATTGCTGATTCTCTGGCATGTTTGACCTATCAGCAGGACTTCTAAGTCGTGTTGATAAACTGAAATGAAAGTTAGCACAGGGAGAGGAGTGAAAGAAGACACAATGGACTACACAGACAAGACTGAAAGATTCATTTATCATTTACCTTTAGTGGTGTAGCAAAAAGCTTACTCACACTTATTATATAATTGCAGTGAAATCTAGAAATGTAAGTGATTTATGTGTGCTTTGTAACTAGAATACTGGAACGCTAACATCCAGTGTTCACATCTAATCTAATGTTATTGCAACTCTGTAATTTAAGCAGCACAAAAGTGGATTAAAACTGGGTTATCTAGCAGTATGAAGCCTCTTAGCATGAGTTGTTGTCCCTTTGTGTTTTTATTTAAACCTGCCAAAAAATATTTATTTATAATCCCATCTGCAAATTTTGGCTTCCCCAGTCTCTTCTCTTGATCACAACCAGAATGAAGCCTTTGTGTCATTAGGCTTTATCTAAGGCTGGTGCTGGGATACCGAGGGAGAGGAACAGGGGTGAATGTTATTACTCAGAACAAGAATTTAAAGCATGTGTGTCAATGCCACACTAGCGTAATCACCAGTGCCTCCTGCACTTTTATTACACACTGAAACTATGCAAGGCAGTATTAGTGAAGGGGAACGCGCACTACCCAACATCCTTTCATATTCATGCTTTGTTGTTATAAAATACCTTTTAAACACCTTTTACATGTCTCTTGATCTGGAAAGAGGCATGAGGTCATGCATATGCCATTGTTTTTTCATGAATATGCTGCAGTTCCTGCACTCTGTAATTTAAAAAAAATTACCAGTGAGTGTCTGAAGTTCAGTGCATAATTTATCCTAAGAAGTTTTATAAGTAGTTATAAAGTACACTTATAAAGCTGCTAGTTAAACATCATGTGACAGCACAAAAGAATAGCTCATGCTCAGTTTCCAGTCGTTTCTCCTAGTGAGTGTCATGAGGTACCGTATTTTTCGGACCATGAGGCGCACTTAAAATCCTTTAACTTTCTCAAAAATCGACAGTGCACCTTTAAATGCGGTGCGTCTAATGTATGAATTAATTCTGGTTGAGCCTTCTGACCTAGAACCGATTGTAGATGGTACACGGCACTCATAAATCTGTCAAAATGTTTTAGCACAGTCTTGGTAGGTTACGAAGCTTACAGCCACCGTAGTGCGCAGCATCGTGGAGTAATACGGTATGTGCTTCAGCATTAGGGTACGTGCATTCATTCATTTATTTTCGAAGCGGATTTCAAAATCAATGCTGTCAGTCACGCAGTACAACATGGACATAGAGCAGCTGCGAGAGAATTCAACATTAACGAATCAATGGTACGGAAGTGGAGGAAGCAAGAAGACGCCCTGCGCCAGGTAAAGACCAAACTGAGCTTCCGACGGAACCTAAGAGTTTTGTTTCATTTAATGCGTCTTATAACCCGGTGCGTTTTATGTATGAAAATAGATCCGTTAGCAGCCGATCGTTGATATTGCGTCTTATAATCCGGTGCGCTTTATAGCCCGAAAAATACGGTAAATGAATATGTGAAGGGTTACTATGCAAAATATCAACAACAGAAAACAAAGCTTACCATAGAAAAAGCAGTGCAGAAAAGTTAGGAAATGTAACTGTTTTAACAAAATCTTTTGTCAGACGTCAGGATGATGTGTGCCGGTGGGCTGCATCATCCTACATGGCACTCCTCTGACCCTTTTCTCTTTCCACCGCAGGCAGTTCAATTGCAGCCTGCTGTTCCTTGCCTATGTAAGCCCTCACTTCTGGTCACTTCCTTGCTTGGTCTCTACACACCACCTTGTTTCTTTTGGCTCTCGATTTCGGGATCGGTGGTCTCATTCTGCTCCTTGTGAAGGTGTGTTCTTGTTCACATGCATTCTTCCATATCTGGTGCGTTTTATGTTGGCCTAGCCTTTCTGTTTAGCTCCAGTCCATGTGTTAGCATTAGCTCATAGTGTCTTTTTCTTAGCTCTTCGTCTTCTGTTTGTGTGTTAGTGTCGTGTGTGAGTGTATAGTGTTATTTGTGTTAGTACATAGTCAGTTTGTTTTAGCTTGTCTATTAGCCTTAGCTGGATTTGCACAATGTGTGCTACCCTTAGCATATTGTACATTTGTCAATGCCTTGTCTTGTGTAGACTGTGGTAGCCTAGTGGTTAAGGTACTGGACTATGGACCAAAAGGTCCAGGGTTCAAATCCCACCTCTGCCAAGTTGCCACTGTTGGGTCCTTAACCTACAATTGCTTGGATTGTAAGATTGGATCAATTGTAAGTCGCTCTGGATAAGGGCGTCTGCTAAATGCTGTAAATGTAAATATAAATGTGTCTCTCTCACCGTGTTTACCCAGCTACACACCTTGTCTTCATCATGTCTATTGTAAATAAATCTCACACTTCCACCTGCTTCTGTCTCCCTATTGAATACTGAACCTGACATTATAGGCACCCCTAGAAATTATAAATAAAATGTAAATTACGCCTGTATCTTTTAAAGAATCAGTTTAGTAGGAGCTGACTTCCTGTTTCACTCTAAATATGCTTAAATATCAAACAACAAAATGCAATATTCCCTTAATCATGTCTCCCCAGGAAGGATATTGCAGAATATTCAGCTAAAATCTTTTTAAATCACACAATGGCTATAAAATGCATATAAACATGAGAAAGCCCACATCTGCCATCAGGATAATGACTAAGAAGTTCAAAATGACCGGCGTTTCAATAAATGTACCTTGAAGAGGATGTGAGTGTGGGTTTTTTTTTTAGCCAAAAATGTAACCAAGGATTATGGATGGATATTACCAGGATATTACCAGGAAACCATAGCATTTATTTCACCTCCATGCCAACAAACTATTTGAAATGCATAAAAAGCTATTTTTTTCTGATAACACACAAGTGCATGGTGTCCGGTAGAGCCTACTGGAATTGGGTTCTAGAGTAAAAAGATAGAATAGACAAAAATAGAGCATTTGAGATTGTTTTGTTCTCCAATGGCTCTGGGAACCATGCAAGTATATAAATTATATTCTGGTTGCCAAGAAGCTACAGTTGATTTATGGATGGATCTTCCAATAGGGCAATTGTAAATGACCACAAAATCAAGGTTTTGACTTGGCCACCGCAGACCCCTGACTTAAACCCTACAAAAAAATGAAAATGCTGAAGTGGAGAACATACAGAATCCCGCCTAGAAACCGTGCGGATTCTGAGTAATTCTGTGCTGGGGAGCATTTAGATTCCTAGCTCACTATCCCCTATTCTCATTAAGGGTCTACTCACAACAGACAATCTGTACTGTGCCTGAGGCCCCCAAAGCATTGTTCATTGTCCCGCTCCATATCGGGCATGTTTGAAGAGGTGGGTGCGGTTCATTAGACCAGGCATGGCACGCATGTAGTGTGACTGCTACTGGTGCCCGAGAGCGTAACACAGAGTCATCTGCCTCCATAAATATCTTCTTATATGTGCAGCAAGAGAAGCCGAAAATCACTGTGTTGCATCGTCAATACATTTATTATAAGACGTATGTGGGACTGTGGTAGGCTAGCGGTTAAGGTACTGGTCTATGGACCAGAAGGTTCAGGGTTCAACCACTCCAAGCTGCCACTGTGGGACCCTTGAGCAAGGCCCTTAACCCAAAATGACTTGGATTGTAAGATTGTATTGAAGAATTGTAAGTCGCTTTGGATGAGGGCATCTGCTGCGTGTCAGTGCCCCCAAAACGAAACCAAAAAATCCACAAAGTAAGTACGACCACTAAATCCGCTGTACTATGCGAGTGCACAGAGACTAAAGTATCATGTTGTGATGTGATGTGTCGTGACGTGATGACAAAAGCATGCTCGGGTGCAGATAGTGTTGAAACGCAATGTGAGCGCAAGCCTGCAGGGTTCAAGGCAACTGGGCTAAGTGTGAGTACTCCTTAAGTGTTATGGGGGCAAGACAGTCGCCTCACAGCTCTAGAGATCCCCAGTTTGATCCCAACCTCACTCTCCTCTTGTGTGATTGTCCTCTCCATGTCCGCCTGGATTTAATCCTGGTACTCCAGTTTCCTTCCACTTCCCAAAGTCACTCTAAATTGCCCCAGTGTTATTGTGACTGACTGGTATCCTTGTTCCTGTCATGAATTGCCATTGATGCCAAAAGCAACACTAAATAAAAATAAAGTAATTTGCCAAAGCCCATTAAGTGATAAATGAGAAAGTTCAGTGCTATTATTTGGCAAATGGTGACACAAAGCAAATTTTTGGTTTTGGTGTTTTTATAATCAGTTTATATTCCAACAATAAATGTAATTAAATTAAAGGTTAGATTTTTGTAATTTTTCACAGTATGATTAAGCTAATTAACCAAATTATACCACATTTTTCCAAGTTCTCTACAGATTATGTGAGTGTCGATCTGCATTCTGTTTTATAATCTCTGGTACAAGGTATGCAATGTCTCACTGATGGTAAACTAGCTCCTGCAGCGAGACACTTACTGATCTTTAAGAGTTCAAATGTCAGATCCATAACAATGGATACCTGAATGCACAGTGGCAGAGTGACTTGTGTATTGTTATTTCTGTACAGGGTGGGTATGTTTCCATTCATTCTTAGTCTACAACCTTTAAGACCCTGTTATTAAAAAATAATCATGAAATTGTTTACCTGTCTGTGCACATTTTGAATAACCTTTAAATTTGAAAACACATATTTAATACACACAAGTGTACTTGTACAAAATGGTGCAATACCCTGGCCCACCACTATGGGGAACTGTGTTTGAATGTCAGCAGTGCTTTCTAGCCAGGTCAGGCAACATATGCAGGCATGACTGGCTGTGTCTGAGGGAGGACAATCTGGTAGGGGATCATTTCCGTTGCTTCAACAGCAACTCTTACCCAACCATATGACGGACTGGCGTCTCATCTAGGACATTGTTACATCAGCGAGATATGTTCTCTGGGTATAGGCACTGGACCCCACGTCCCTGAATATCAATATGTGTGGAAATAAGTATACTTGCAGAACTGATGGTGGATGGAATTGTGTGTGTGATGTAATGGCTGTGTCAGATTTCAGACCACTGACTCACGGAGTAGTGATGTATGTAGCCATGACCATAGCTAAAGGTCTCCCTTCGCAGATCCGTTCTATTGTGTACGTCTGCATCTCTTCCCGTGCGAGCTGCTGCTACTTTTTATTCTTGCCCGGCAATTAGGCAGCTCCATTCTTTTCTGTGAAAAGAATGAGGGAGAGAAATCGGAGAGATTAGCAGGAGCCAAGAGCACAGTAGAGGCAGTTAAAGAAGGGAGGGGGATCAGAGAGCAGCCAGAGAGTCTGCTTCCCCAGGCTCGGCTCCGCTCCCATGGCCGACAGGGCCTGACGCCACTGACTGCCGTGCTTATCAGCCAGCTCAGCTCTACTCCACTCAGCTCACCACTCACTGGCTTAAACAAGAAGCTGTTTATCTGAGCACAGCCCTGTGCCCACACTCCGGCTCCACTCAAATCTGCCCCAGCAGACTGATTCCCAACAACACAGTCTGCACAGACAGAAAGAGACAAAGAGAGATTATAGAAAGATAAATCAATAGAGAAGCACCCGCTGTCTCTGACTATAACTGCCCTGGAGTACCACTCTCTACAGGACTCTGTTATATCTGATCCTCGAACAGCATATCAGGAGTTGTCTCTCTTTATTTATTTCTTTATAGATGTATTACTGGCAGCATGGCGGCACTGTGGTTAGCACTGTCACCTCATAGCTCCAGAGATCCTCTGTTCAATCCTCTGCCTGTGTTGAGTTTCTCCGTGTCTGTGTGGGGTTTTAGACACAGGTGCTCTGGTTTCCTCTCACATTCAAAGACAGATGTTAGGTTCTAAAAATTGTTTGTTTATTAAATTCTGTTATCAGCATCAATGGTCATTTCAGTGACACACAAGTTTACATCAAGACTAGTCATATATATGCACTCAGGTTGTGCCAATTTAGAGTAATCAATGAACCCAACACATGTCTTTACACTGCGGGAGGAAACTGGAGTACCCCGAGTAAACCCACGTGGAGGACATGCAGACTCCACACAGAAAGACCCCAAAGCTCTCCACCCTGGGATCAAACCCAGGACCTTCTTGCTGTGAGGTGATAGTGCTACCCACCATGCCACTATAAAAATTGGCCCTGTGCATGCATGTGTGTATGTTCGTGTGCATGCACTTGTGCCCTATGATGGATTGCCCTCCTGTCTACGGTTGGTTCCCGACTTTCACCCCATGTTGCTGGTTAGACCCTGGCTCTCCCGCAACCCTGTTCAGGATCAAGTGGATAAGAAAGTGAATGAATGAAGATTAATGAATGAATGTTTTACTCTATCAAAATATACATTTATATAGTTGAATATAAGTAAAAGTTCCATATAGAGTATAACTTCCAAATGTCCTCCAGTTTGGTCAGATCTCTCCCTCTAGCTGCATAGCTACCAACATGGTCGGGTGAGAACTAGCACATGTTTCACATGTTTAAACATGAGTGGAGAGGGGTTCTAAGTTTCCTCTTGGAACTCATGGATTCCCAAACATGAACTGCTATGGCACCAATTTAGGCTACAAGATAAACAATATGATGCTGTATCTTATCTTGAAAAGCTTTGAAAATACTGTAGCGCTGGCAACCTCCCTATCTGTTTTGAGAATGGGCATGGCATCCTCAATGGCTCCCAGCATACAGTGCAGATCTTTTCCATTCTTTAATGTTTTAAGAGTGATATAGACAACTAAATACTGTACATGTTTCCATATGTCTTATAAATGTACTTTAAATGCCATTTAGGGCCTTTTTCCAAAGTTTTACAGTGAGTACTGTGGCGTCCAGACACTTGATTCATTTAGCTTAGCTCCCTCCCTTCCAACCATAGGTTACACCAAGCATCTGCTAGTAGTTCTTTTAAGAATTCATGGAATGCGTTTGTTTGTCTGTTTATTTGAATTTATTTAATGTCACTCTCAGCATCAGTCACATCAATTACATCAAATTACAGATTACATCAAAACTAGACAGATATAGACTCAGACTGAGCCAATTTAGCATAATCAATTTACCTAATGCATGTCTTTGGACTGTGGGATAAAACCGGCGTACCTGGAGCTACCCACCGACCAATGGGCCACCCTGAACACATTTGTCCACTGTTTAACAAAAGTGAATTACAAGCAAAAATCTTTGTGTTCCTGCTTATTCCTTTCCAATGCTACTCTGGTGTCAGAAGTGGCTTCATCCCAATTATTGGAAAAGGACTGGAATAGTCCTTGGGGCGAGACTGCAACAGCAGCATTCTTCTTCCCAGCAGCACCCACCACTAGAAGTAGATTTGGCCAAGAGTGCCTCTAGCATGACAATGGCCATAGTTCATGGAACTGTTGGCGCTCAGCAGCAATCTGGGATCGAATGATTACCATTGCTACAACGGAAACAATTCATGAGAGTGTTTGGAGGCGCAGTTGTAGGAGGTGATAGATGGATGGTGGCAATGGCAGTGGTCTTCCTGAGCCAGGTGCTAGAGGGAAAAGCATCCCTGGTTCTTGTGGATGTACCAGCGCTTTAACATATGGTGGGGGCTGGCCAGTGAGGAGTGGCTGGCCTTCCAGCTCTTCCGTCTTCGCATATATTGAAAGTGCATTATTATGGTTGTCTGTGCATTGTGGGTTTTTTATGCCATTGGCTCTTTGGATCTTCAGCCTTTGCAGTGACTGTCACTAAGTGGATTAATACAGATGGGGTTTTGTTTGTGCACTTGACTTTCTGGTTTTTCAGTGTTTGTCAGGACTATAACATTAATGTGCCTTGTTTAATTTTTTCTTTGCATGGTTGGTTTTCTGGTTATTTAGTGCTCAGAATCTGGCCAGATGAGCCTCACCACTGCTGCTGCTTTGGTGGTCCTGATAGCACCATTCCTCCTCCACTGTTGCCAGGTCATTCTTGCTCAAAAGCTGCAGAACTAACTATGTTAGTCCATCAGGCTTTGTTGCACTTCGCAGTGGAAGTGCCACAAGACCTGGTACTTGAAATATACCACGGTGTGCCAATGCAAGTTAATCAGTCTACAGCAACGTTTACAACTGGCTGCATCCATAACACCAGAAGGGAAGTTGAGGAAGCTCGAAGTAGAGCTCACTCTTCAGTGCCCCAACCCTCCACGCCATTAGCTACCATGTTCCTTATCTGTCAGAGATGACGAGAACTCTGAAACAGCAGACTAAGCAGATAGTAAACACATAGTAATATCACGGATTGTGTATTGGCAGTGTCAGGAAAAAAGGAACATTGTGCACGGCAATGCCAGGAGCCAGAGCCAGCAGAAAACAGGTCGAGGTCCAGCCAGTTCTTCAACCATTCCAGCTGAGTGTGTAGTCAGATGACTTAGATTCCTATGTGGACTGTGGATTATGTATAATGTTAAAGGCATACCTCTTGTTGCACTAATGGACACTGGATCTCCCAAACCAGGGTCCTGCCATACTCATCTGGTACCTGGATATTTGCTGTTGTTTCCAGGCTCAGTTAGTGACATATGAAACTCTGAATTTGTTGGGACAGAGCCAGCTGTGCATACCTTTGGGTGGACACAGATGCCAGCATCGTATTTGGAACAGAAGTGACGGAAGCAACCAATATTGTTGGCACCCCAACTACTCCTGGTGACCATGTTCACTGCGCCAGGGTTTGTTGAAGAGCTGTGGTTTTAGATCGGTTGTTTGTCCCCGTCCATGCCTCTGGACTGCACCCTAAGAAATCCAATCCCTTAAAGCTGCTTTTCTTGGTCACCTTGTCATTGATGAGGGAGTGGCCACATACCCAGCCAAAGTCGAGGCAGTTCTGTAGTGGCTCACACCAGCAAACATTGAGCATTTCATCCAGAACGCCAGTGACATTGCTGCACCACTCCACTTTCTTACTGCCTCAGAGGTATGGCTTTTGAGTGGTTTGACATGGGAGGCATTTCAGTGGAGGAAACCCACATGAACATGGGGAGGACATGCAAAAGGACAGAAAGCACCCAGACCACTCCACCTGAGATTGAACCCAGGACCTTTTCACTGTGAGGTGACAGTGCTAGCCACCATGACACCCAGTTACACGTTCTTACATTTACATTTACAGACGCCCTTATCCAGAGCGCTTACAATTGATACAGTCTTACAATCCAAGCAATTATAGGTTAAGGGTCTTGCTCAAGGACCCAACAGTGGCAACTTGGCAGAGGTTCAAATCCCTGGACATCCGGTCCAGAGTCCAGTACCTTAACCACTAGGCTACCACAGTACCACAGTTCTTAGATCCAATAAATGTTTCCTGGCCATTTAGGGCCTTTTTCTAAGTTTGACATTGATTACTACCATCATGTAGATGCTCAGTTCTCTTAGCCTGGCTGTCTCCCTTCCAACCCTAAAGGCCTAACACCTGCTAGTAGTAAGAAGTTATTGTGTTTATATGACCATTATTTAATAAAACTTCAACATGAGCAAATATCTTGTTGTTGCTTGTTCTTCCATGCAAATGCTACAGTACTTAAGAATGCCCTAAGAAAATTAAGTACTGTGATGTTGGGTAGCTTTTGGTAAGTACAGTAAAGTTTATTTTTCTCTACCTGCTGGTTTTGGTAAAGTATTGATGGTCACCTTGAGAAGTATATCAATCCCAAGCAACCTCCCCAACCTCATTCCTGAGTTGTGGACTGAATATTACTTTCTGCTTCTTTTTCATCTCAGTGGAGAGGTATCCCAAGGAGAAAAAGAGAGCCTGACAATCAGAGTTATCAGTTAGTTATCAACTTTGGAAAATGTAATTAATTCATTCATTTATGTTCTTAATCCTGGACTGGGTCGCAGGAGAGCCAGAGTCTAGCCGGCAGTATAGGGCGCACACTTTAGTGTAATCAATTAACCTAAAACACATCTTTGGAATGTGGGAGGAAACCAGAGCACCTGGAGTAAACCTACAGGGACACAGAGAGGACATGCAAACTCTACACAGAAAGGACCCAGACTACTCTATCCTGGGATTGGACCCAGTACCTTCTAGCTGTGAAGCAACAGTGCTACCCACTGAGCCACCATGCCACCCCATTTTGTGAAAATCTTTCTACAATTTTAATTAGAAAAAAACGAACTACCTCAAATGCCAAGAATACGTTCCTGAAATGTTGCTGTAAGATCATTCACGGCCCCCACTAGAAGAAACAATAAAGCACACTTGTTTTTAAATATTACAACAAACCCTTCTTCCTTTAAGCATGTCAGAGTTAAGGACAATGTCTTTCTTTTGGCTTATGCTTCTTGGATCTGTGCCCAGCACATTTATTTAAGAGGCATGACAAGCAGTTGCTGTTCATTCATTCAGTCCCTTCAGCAGATGAGTCGTTTGACTGCAGTGCCAAGGTCCCTCTGGGCAATGGAGATGAGTCTACCTGGAATGCTTCCATATCACACACTCGAAATACCTCACAGTGGAAGTGAGATAATGGTAAGTGTTGGCATAGTTGAATAATTTATGGTCAACACATTGCTGGCAGTTTTGAACTCATAATATTCCAAGCACTTATTATTACCACATGCTATGCACCCAGACACTGCTAGCCAGACTGTAATCAATTAAAAAAACTAAGATCAAATTTGCTCCACTGTTTACTCTGTAGTTTCACATGCATTTATTTGAGCAGTTTTAACATATTACAGATATTACAGATGTTCGACTGGTGTCCATAAACTGCAGCTTTAAAAAAAAAATTACTTTTGGGCACTATGGTCAGAGTTGGATGTAGACATAAAATTATTAGGCTACAGTAACCCTACCGTTACCTTGGCGAGCAGCAAAGCAACAGGCAATCATGCTTTTCCTGCCCAAATGAACGATATGGTTTCTTAGTTTTGGCAACAGCAGCACAGGATATAGCAACAGACTGACACTGAACAATGGAGATAAAATGTTCTAAATGTTAAGCCCACTAGTTT
>JAJAGP010001715.1:0-104577 GCA_025084515.1 Ancistrus triradiatus
GATTTTAACTCGTAACCAGTGCAGTGATGATAGAACAGGAGTGATATGATCAAATTTTCTAGTTCAAGTTAGCACTTGGGCAGCTGCATTCTGAACTAATTGAAGTTTATTTATAGATTTACTAGAGCATCCAGTAAGTAAGGCGTTACAGTAATCCAACCTTGAGGTTATAAGCCATGAACCAGTTTCTCTGCATCATTAAAGAGAGGATATTTCTAAGTTTAGCGATATTACGTAATTGAAAGAAAGAAGTTTAAGTAATGTTGCTAATGTACACATCAAAGGAGAGATCTGAATGAAATGTGACACTTAAGATTTTTACAGACGGACTGGGCAATACTGGACAGCCATCTAGATTTAGGATAGATGTAGCCAACCTGTCTCTCACAGCCTTGGGTCCCACTAATAGAACCTCAGTTTTATCTGAGCTAAGTAAGAGAAAATTAAATAACATCCAATCTTTTATTTCCTTTACACAGTCCTCAATTGTGTTGATTGAAAGGCCGTCATTTGGTTTGGCCGATATGTACAGCTGTGTATCATCTACATAGCTATCCCTAACCCAAGAACTTCTTGATTCAAATGAGAATCATTTGGTCGAAGAATGATAAAATACTGCACTCCAGCAAAAGAACCTTATTCCATCTGTGATATATGAGCCTGGTAGTATCAGGGTTTGGGCTTGTTTTGATACTTCTGGGCCAGCATGGCTTGTCAACATTATAATGACTATGAATTATTAATTATACCAGCAAATTCTAATAATAAATGTCAGGACATCTGTCCATGAACTGTATCTTAACAGAATATGGGTCATGCAACAAGACCACAACCCAAAGCATACAAGTCATTCTAACAAATAATGGTAGATAAATGTAATCATATATTTAAATGTTTTGGAATGCAAAGCACATCCTTCAAATACCACACTTGTGGATCAACTGATTAAACAAGTGCATAAACACTTAGGTGCTTAATTCCAAACTCACCACGATTCTTCCCTTGCTGTGTTGTGGACAAATCGGCTAGGTGAAGAGATGATTAGGTTCTTTTTTCTTTACTTTGTTTTGTCTACAAATGCAAACATGCAATGTTTATGTTCTGTATTGTATGTACAATATGTTCTGTCCCATGACCAGAAACAGTGGGTTGGAGAGTTGGGCTACAACCCATGCCATGTTCAGTAAACCCATTACAGCAAACCAGACTTTGTGTGAACCATCACATGGCCCCCAGCCCCCCTCCCCTCAAAAAATGTTCACTGCATTCCCAGTCAAAGCAGGCTGCATCTGACCCTGTTCAATGCAGCCTTTGGAAATGTGTGTATGTATTGATTGATGTTTGGGCCTGTTTTGCTGCATCTGGGCAGGAGGGCTCGCCATCATTGATGGAATGAATGCAATGAATTCTGAATGATATTAGAGAATTCTAAAGGAAAATGTCAGGACATCTTTCCATGAACTGAATCTCAAGAGAAGGTGAATGAATGGTTAAAGAATAAAGTTCATGTTTTGGAATGGCCAAGTCAAAGTCCTGACCTTAATCCAATGGAAATGTTGTGGAAGGACCTGAAGCGAGCAGCTAATGTGAGGAAACCCACCAACATCCCAGAGCTGAAGCTGTTCTGTACGGAGGAATGGGCTAAAATTCCTCCAAGCCGGTGTGCAGGACTGATCAACAGTTCTCTTTATCTACTTTTAGGACTTGTGTGAAAATCCGATGATGTTTTAGGTCATATTTCTGCAGAAATTCTAAAGGGTTCACAAACTTTCAAGCACCACTGTATGTTCTGTTAATATAAAGCTAGATACATAAGTATTTACTGTGCATCTAGGACCCAATAAGCTGCCACTGTTGGGTCCTTGAGCAAGGCCCTTAACCTACAATTGCTGGGATTGTAAAACTGTACCAATTGTAAGTCGCTCTGGGAAAGGGCGTCTGCTAAATGTTGTAAATGGACTATGTAATGTACTACTGTGATGAGAAAAGCCTAATTAGAAACAGAAAATGCAGACATTTTTCTGTCCGATCAGAGACAAACTGCTTTTGGCTGACACTCCAACATGCCTGGGCCTGTACCCTTGTGTTCTAAGGGGTGAAGTGTTGGATTCCAATAGATGCCAATGAACATCTATTTCAGCAAATGTCTGTTCGCATATACGAACGTGGTGTGATAAAAATGTGGTCCTTATTATTAAGGAAATTTACCCGCTTTACCCATATATCACATTAGCCAGATATATTAGCTGTAGTATTACAGCAATTACATAATGGTGCAGCCTCTGGTGCAGAAAGTTAAAAAAAAAAAAAATTATAATAATTTCATATGGGTGTGTAAGCACCAATAACAAACACTATCTTCTGTTTACCTGATGATGATTAAGCCTCCTAAGGCATTATTATACTCTGCAATGCAGAATAGCTCGTTAAAACTTATATATCTTCTTGGATAGAGGATCTTCTTGGCTTGGCATGAGAAGATTAAGTTAACTCTGTCAATAAAGATAAGTAGACACTTTGAAGTCAGTAGGGGAGATCTTCAGGTGACTCTGATCAATAAAATCGCCATGTGTTACATGTCCTCCCTGGGATTGTTTAATGAGTTGACTGCTGTCCACCCTGGAACTTATATTTGAGTACCGACATCCAGTTATTGCATGCCTGAGATATTCTGTTTGTGTTGTACTAAGGTGTGATTGCCTTCTTACATGCTACAACAGTGCCTCCTAATGGAGAAGAGGAGTAACGACTTAAGGCCAAGTGTGATGCAAGTGCACACAAGTTTTATATGAGGATTAATCTTAGGCCACCATTAGATTAGATATAACATTGTTTTAGCAATGAAATAATGACCATAGATAATTATATTTCAGTCTCTTTATTAGAATACAATCCAAAAATAAAGGAAATGTGTATGCAGTATTAAAAAACGGAGATACATTGGTGGACATGTGGCCTATGATCATTTTCACCAAGTAAGGCAGGTGTGCAGAGGAGTGACCTCTCTGTACTGTGCATTATGTGGCTCCCAAGACTAGCACCCTAGCTCACCACAGCTGCACTAACAGTGATTTGAAGGAAGTGCGGGAAAGTCATGCCTACTATTCTGCAACCCATGCTGCTGACCACAGTCTTTGATTCTCCTCATACATTCAATTCTCATAACATGCATTTCTGCAGCCATTTTATCCACTGCTTTTGTAGAGAGCCATTCACTAGAAAAAACTTTTTTCAAAAGTTTTGCTTCCAGAAGAAAAATGGGGGTTATGGCAGACATTGTCAAGTTGAACACAAACATAATTTCAGATTTGCTGTATCACAGATAATTTGGAGAAACACTGAAATAAATCAAGTGAATGTAATCACATTAAATCACAATTATGTTGAACCATATAATGATGCTAACATTGATACAGTGGTGCTTGGAAGTTTGTGAACCCTTTAGAATTTTCTATATTTCTGCATAAATATGACCTAAAACATCATCAGATTTTCACACAAGTCCTAAAAGTAGATAAAGAGAACCCAGT
Source organism: Ancistrus triradiatus (assembly GCA_025084515.1). Taxonomy (NCBI): domain Eukaryota; kingdom Metazoa; phylum Chordata; class Actinopteri; order Siluriformes; family Loricariidae; genus Ancistrus; species Ancistrus triradiatus. The sequence goes on from JAJAGP010001715.1 coordinate 3,531, forward strand.
TAAACAAATGAGGCAAAAATATTATACTTGGTCATTTATTTATTGAGGAAAATGATCCAATATTACATATTAGTGAGTGGCAAAAGTATGTGAACCTTTGCTTTCAGTATCTGTGTGACCCCCCTGTGCAGCAATAACTGTTGATCAGTCCTGCACACCGGCTTGGAGGGATTTTAGCCCATTCCTCCATACAGAGAACAGCTTCAGCTCTGGGATGTTGGTGGGTTTCCTCACCATAGCTGCTCACTTCAGGTCCTTCCACAACATTTTCCATTGGATTAAGGTCAGGACTTTGACTTGGCCATTCCAAAACATGAACTTTATTCTTCATTAACCATTTTTCAGTAGAATGGCTTGTGTGCTTAGGGGCGTTGGCTTGCTGCATGACCCCACCTTGTCTTGACATTCAGTTCATGGACAGAACGTCCTGACATAATTCAGAACTCACTGTTCCATCAATGATGGAAAGCTGTCCTGGCCGAGATGCAGCAAAACAGGCCCAAACCATTATACTAACCACCACCATGTTTTTCACAGATGGGATAAGTTTTTCTTATGCTGGAATGCAGTGTTGTCGTTTCTCCAAACATAACGCTTTTCTTTTCAACTTAAAAGTTTTATTTTGGTCTCCTCCATCTACAAAACATTCTTCCAATAGCCTTCTGGCTTGTCCATATGATTTTTAGCAAATTGCAGACAAACAGCAATGTTCTTTTTGGAGAGCAGTGGCTTTCTACTTGCAACCCTGCCATGCACACCATTGTTGTTCAGTGTTCTTCTGATGGTGGACTCATGGACATTAACATTAGCCAATGTGAGAGAGGCCTTTAGGTTTTTTTTTTGGAAGTTACTCTGTGTTCCTGTGATCTCATGGGCTATTACATGACTTGCTCTTGGAATGATCTTTGTTGGTCGACCAAGTATCAAATTCCCCAATTTACACAATCTGCCTGACTGTGACTTGGTGGGGTCCAAACCCTTTAGAGATCATTTTGTAACCTTTTTCCAGATAGAAAGAACACAGATCTATCAGAACGGATAGATACAGTAGATCCATGTTCTTAAACTACAACTGGGTGCCCTGGGTCATCCCAATGATTGAAAACACCTTCAAATTAACAGCTAATCCTAGACATTCACATACTTTTGCCATGCACACATATGTAACATTGGATCATTTACCTCAATAAATAAATGTCCAACCAAAGTAGTTTTGTCTCATTTCTTTAATTGGGTTCTCTTTATCCACTTTCAAGACTTGTGTGAAAATCTGATGATGTTGTAGGCTGTCTATATGCAGAAATGTACATATAGGCATTTAGCAGACACCCCTATCCAGAGCGACTTACATCTGATACAATTTTAATTACAGCTGTTACAATCAAAGCCATTGTAGGTTAAGGGTCTTGCTCAAGGACCCAATTCACAAGGGTCAACAGTGGCAGCTCACCACAGTCCTAAATGCAGAAATTTCCAAAGGTCTCTCAAACTTTCAAGCACCACTGTAACATTGTGGTTAAATGTCAAATATGGTATATGTAGTGAACATGACATATGAAACTTACCTATCTGCATAATAATAAAGTATGTGAACCTAAGCTAAAATAAGCCAAAGCAGTTCCTAAAAAACAACAGCTCATATAACAGCATATGTAACAGTTTATCCAGCATATTCCAACATTATATTTAAAACAGAGGTCAGAAATTTTCAGTTTCTACTACAATCCAGCTCTCATAGGCCATGAATAATATGGGGACTGCTATTTATATTACCTAAAGCTAGGGTTAGTGACTCTCAGTCAGAAAACTCCTAACATTGTGGGGGCTGACAAAGAAATATGATTTCAGGGAGAAATAAACTGCAGACAGGAAAGGAAATGAAAAAGTAAAATATTGCATTGACATAAGTATTTAGACCTTTTATTCAGTACTTAACTGAAGCATCTTTGGCAGCGATTACAGGCTCCAGTTTTCTTGGGTAGGATGCCACAAGGTTTGCACATCTGGATTTAGGGATTTCCTGATAGTCTCTACAAAGATGTTTGATTGGGTTCAAGTCAGGCGTCTGGCTGGGCCACCCATGGACCTTCACAGAGTTGTCCCTAAGCCAGTCCTGTGTTGTCTTAGCTGTGTGCTAGGGTAATTTTCTTGTTGAAAGGTCAAACAGTCTGAGGTCCTGAGCACTCTGGATCAGGTTTTCATTAATAATATCTATGTACTTTGCTCCATTCAACTTTCCCTCAACCTGTCCCAACTGCTGTCTTCCTGTATCTTCTTGTCTCAGCCACTGAAAAACACCCCAACAGCATGATGCTGCCACCACCATGCTTCACTGTAGGGATGGTATTGGGCAAGTGATGAGCAGTGCCTGGTTTCCTCCAGATATGATGCTTAGAATTGAGGCCAAAATGTTCAATCTTGGTTTCATCAGACCAGAGAATCTTGTTTCTCACAGTCTGAGAGTCCTTTGCATGCTTTTTTGCAAACTCCAGATGGGCTTTCATGTGTCTTACTTTTGTCTGTCCAGTGATGGTTGACTTTCTGGAAGTTTCTCCCACCTGCACACAGGATCTTTGGAGCTCAGCCAGAGCAAAAAAGTCTAAAATTCTGTTTTCACTTTCTCATTGTGGGGTGCTGAGGGATCATTTTTGCACAAAGCCCCAACATAACAAATCAGAGTCTGAAGTAGACTGTATTGCCAAAAGTATTCACTTACCCTTTCAAATAATTGAATTCAGGTGTTCCGAATTGGCATGCAGACTGCTTCTACAAACATTTGTGAAAGAATGAGTCGCTCTCAGGAGCTCAGTGAATTCCAGTATGGTACCATGATAGGATTCCCCCTGTGCAACAAGTCCAGTTGTGAAATTTCATCACTACTAAATATTCCACAGTCAACTGTCAGTGGTATTATAACAATATGGAAGTGATTGAGAACAACAGCAACTCAGCCACAAAGTGGCAGGCCACGTAAAATGACAGAGCGGGCTCAGCGGATGCTGAGGCTCATAGTGTGCAGAGGTTTCCAACTTTCTGCAGATTCAGTCGGATTAGCTCAAGAACAGTGTGTAGAGAGCTTCATGGAATGGGTTTCCATGGCAGAGCAGCTGCATCCAAGCCTTACATCACCAAGCGCAATGCAAAGCATCTTAATGCAGTGGTGTAAAGCATTCCACCACTGGGCTCTAGAGCAGTGGAGACATGTTCACTGGAGTGACAAATCATGCTTCTCCATATGGCAATCTGATGGACGAGGCTGGGTTTGGCGGTTGCCATCAGAATAGTACTTGTCTGACTGTATTGTGCCAAGTGTAAAGTTTGGTGGAGGGGGATTACGTATGGAGTTTTTATGCGTGTGAAGGCAGATGAGCGAATACTTTTGGCAATATAATGTATGTATACAGTGGGGCCCAGCACTTTAAGACCACTAACAACATCAAGCATTGATGGGGCACTTGAAGACAAATAAAGACAAGCGTTTACTAACATCACAAGATTGTTTTTGAAATATTGTGAAAATCTTGCAGGGATAGCATGTCAACAAACTTTCTATGCCAGCTCGAATACATGTTGTTATTACAGCTAAAAGGAGAACATATCAAATGCCACACCTGATGCAGCCCATCACTATTAACAAGCTCTTAATTAGAATCAAGACTGAAATATTTCTACAGGTAGAGATTTACAGTGTGCAGTCTTGTCCCAGGGTAAACAAGTACGAAAATCTACTCCAAAAATATAAAATATCATGCAGGGGTTTCTGTTAGAAATCAAATATCTTTTTCAGTCCAACTGCAAATACTCTGAAACCAAGACCCGAAAAGCACATCAAAACTCTGTTTCACTGATAGCTGTTAAGAGATTAGTTCAGTGCTTTGAAACAACAGGTGAAATTGCTAGAAAGAAAGGATCTGTAAGGTCCTCTTCAAGCAGTGATGGTCACCTACCTAAATTTAGAGTTCTCAAAGATAGGGAACTGTCACCAGAATTTAAGAAAACCTCATAAAATAAGACTATTTTGGTTTCATCTGAGCACATGATATTCTCCCAATCCTCTTCTGCATCATCCATATGCTCTCTGGCAAACTTCGGATGGCCTTCAGACACGTCTGGCACTGCAGGATCTGAGTCCGTCTCGGCATAGTGTGTTACTGATGGTAGCCTTGTTACTTTGGTCCCAGCTCTCTGCAGGTCATTCATCAGGTCCCTCCGTGTAGTTCTGGGATTTTTGCTCACCGTTCTCATGATCATTTTGACCCCACAGGATGAGATCTTGCATGGAGCCACAGAACGAGGGAGATTATCAATGGTCTTGTATGTCTTCCATTTTCTTACAATTGCTCCCACAGTTGATTTATTCACACCAACGTGCTTGCCTATTGTAGATTCACTCTTCCCAGCCTGGTGCAAGTCTACAATTTCTTCCTGGTGTCCTTCGACAGCTCTTTGTTCTGGAGTTTGGAGTATGACTGTTTTGGGGCTGTGGACAGGTGTCTTTTATACAGATAACGAGGTCAAACAGGTGCCATTAATACAGGTAACGAGTGGAGGACAGAAGAGCTTCCCTAAAGAAGAAGTTACAGGTCAGTGAAAGCCAAAAATCTTTCTTGTTTGTGGGTGACCAAATACTTATTTTCCATTATGATTTACAACGAAATTCTTTAAAAATCCTAGTTGAAGTGTACCTATGATGAAAATTACAGACCTCTCTCATCTTTCTAAGCAGGAGAACTTGCACAATCAGTGGCTGACTAAATACTTTTTTGCCCCACTGTATGCAGCAGTTCAGATAACACTAATTTTACCTTTAGAACTCCAAGACCTTCCAAAATATCATATATTATTAAAGGTCTTTTCATACCAAGTCTGATTTTAAGCAAGAAAAAACGGATGCGATTTTTAATGTAGTGGGACTTTCACACCAAGTCTGATGCATTTTTTTGTCTAAACTCTCTAAAAACTCCCTGTCCGCTTTTGCTTTCTTTAATTTCCTTTCTCTTAATGTGTCACGCAGATTTTGCCATGTATTTTTCACATCTTCAACTTAAAATAATAAAGACATGAGCGAAGATTAGTGCAGCAAGCTATAGGTTGTGTTTTTGTGGTCATGAACAGATCAGAATAAACAAGAAAATGGTTCCATCCAGTCACTGTGAGGTTTATCAGTTTCCAGCCTTTCAGTTACTTTCCTCGAGATTTTTTCTTTAAGATCCATGTTTTTATAGTCAGCATATTTCTTGTCCTATCAGCTCTTGTTCTCTGCTACTAGCAGGATGAGCTGTTCTGCCTGACCAACGAGCTCTGATTGGTCAGCCTGATTTTAACGCATCCGAACAAAGCAGAAATTAGAACAGGCTAAGATTACTCACAGATAAATGATAGCTTGCCCATGACATTTTATGATTGGTTAAAAATCTCTAAATCCAGACTGCAGTTAGCCATAGCGATACTGAAATTGTGTGCGACCTCTTTTCGCTTTGCACCAACAGCAGATACTCTTTGCCATGAAACACTCCAAAAAAGGCATTTCAGGTCCAAATTGTCCTCAAAACTCTGAGCAGTTCTGTTATTTACAGTGCCAACAAACTCCTTTGTTTCATCTTAAAGGTAATTTTGTTTTAGATGTTTGATATTTGCAACAATTCACTGAGGACCGAATTGAAACCAGAGGTTTTTATATTATCTGATTTAGACAAGAAAATATGGAAATAAAAGAACAGATTTTGTTGAGCTCTCCCACAATGTAATAAAACAGGGCAGCAAGGTATCCAAGGTAAATGGATTATTTTGCTACCTGGACTTTTTTAATTAGTACATGTTGTATAAAGATGTACATGTGTGTCAGACAAATTGTGTACAAATGCAGGAAATTCAAGACCATTGTTACCCTCCCCAGGAGTGGTCGACCAACAAAGATCACTCCAAAAGCAAGGTGTGTAATAGCTGGCGAGGTCACAAAGGACCCCAGAGTAATTCTAAGCAACTGAAGGCCTCTCTCACATTGGCTAATGTTAATGTTCATGAGTCCACCATCAGAAGAACACTGAACAACAATGGTGTGCATGGCAGGGTTGCAAGGAGAAAGCCACTGCTCTCCAAAAAGAACATTGCTGCTCATCTACAGTTTGCTAAAGATCACGTGGACAAGCCAGAAGACTATTGGAAGAATGTTTTGTGGACGGATGAGACACACAGAACTTTTTGTTTTTAAAGAAAAGTTTTATTTTTGAAGAAAGGTAGACACAGCATTCCGGCATAAGAACATTATCCCATCTGTGAAACATGGTGGTGGTAGTATCATTGTTTGGGCCTGTTTTGCTCCATCTGAGAACAGCTTGCCGTCATTGATGGAACAATGAATTCTGAAATATATCAGAGAATTCTAAAGAAAAATGTCAGAACATCTGTGCATGAACTGAATCTCAAGAGAAGGTGGGTCATGCAGCAAGACAACGACCCTAAGCACACAAGTCGTCTTACCAAAGAATGGTTAAAGAAGAATAAAGGTAATGATTTAGAATGGCAAAGTCAAAGTCCTGACCTTAATCCAATCAAAATGAAGTCCTGTTCAAGGTCTTGGTTTGGTCCTTTTCAAGGTATGGTTAAAAGTCCTGGTTGGGTCCCCTTAAAAAACCTGGTTGGGTCCTGTTCAACATCCTGTCCAAGTCATTGTTGGGTCCTGTTCAAGGTCATGTTCAAGGTCCTGTTCAATGTCCTGGATGTGTCCTGTTCAAGGTCCTAGTTGGGTCCTGTTCAAGGTCCTGGTTGGGTCATGTTCAATGTCCTGGTTGGTTCCTGTTCAAGGTCCTGGTAGGGACCTGTTCAAGGTCCTAGTTGGGTCCTGTTCAAGGTCCTGGTTGGGTACTGTTCAATCTACTGGTTGGGTCTTGTTCAAGGTCTTGTACAACGTCCTGGATGAGTCCTGGTCAAAGTCCTAAAAGGGTCCTTCTTGGGTTCTTTTCAAGGTTCTGTTCAATGTCCTGATCAAGGTCCTGGTTGGGTTCTGTTCAAGGTCCTGGTTGGGTCCTGTTCAACATCCTGGTTGGGTCTTGATCAAGGTCCTGTTCATGGTCCTGGATGGGTCTTTGTTAAGGTAACGGTTGGGTCCTGTTCTAAATCCTGTTTAAGTTCTGTTCCTGTTCCTAAGTACTGCTTGTGTCCTGTTCAAGGTCTTGGTTGGATCCTGTTCAAAGTCCTGGCTGAGTCCTGTTCAAGGTCCTGATTGGGTCATATTCAAGGTCCTGGTAGGATCCTGTTCAATGTCTTTTTCAAGGTCTTGCTTTAGTCCTGTTTAAGGTTTGGTGGGGTCCTGTTTAATTTCTAGTTTAAGAACCTGGTTGGGTCCTGTTCAAGGTCCTGGTTGAGTCATTTTCAAGGTCCTTTTCAAGGTCCTGGTTGGGTCCTGTTCAAGGTCCTGGTTGGGTCCTGTTCAAGGTCCTGATTGGGTCCTGTTCAAAGTCCTGGTTGGGTACTGCTCAAGGTCTTGATTGGGTCCTGCTCAAGGTCTTAGTTGTGTACTGTTCACGTTTCTGTTCAAATTCCTGTTTGGGTGCAGGATGGGTCCTGCTCAAGGTCCTGGTTGGGTCCTGTTCAAGGTCCTGTGCAAGGTCCTGGTTTAGTCCTGTTCAAGGTCCTGGTTGGGTCCTGTTCAAGGTCTTGTTCAAAGTCCTGGTTGGGTCTTGTTCAAGGTCCTGGTTGGGTCTTGGTCAAGGTCCTGATTGGGTACTGTTCAAGGTCTTGGTTGTGTACTGTTCATGTTCCTGTTCAAAGTCCTGGTTGGGTGCAGGATGGGTCCTGGTTGGGTCTTGTTCAAGGTCCTGTTCAAAGTCCTGGTTGGGTCTTGTTCAAGGTCCTGTTCAAGGTCCTAAGTACTGCTTGTGTCCTGTTCAAGGTCTTGGTTGGATCCTGTTCAAAGTCCTGATTGGGTCATATTCAAGGTCCTGGTAGGATCCTGTTCAATGTCTTTTTCAAGGTCTTGCTTTAGTCCTGTTTAAGGTCTTGGTTGGGGTCCTGTTTTAATTTCTAGTTTAAGAACCTGGTCCTTGAACAGAAACCTTGCACAGGCTGTTCAAGGGTTCTGTTCAAAACGGTCCTAATTTGGTCCTGTTCATTGGTATTTTTCATGGTCCTGGATGGGGTCTGTTTTAATGTACTGCTTGGGTCCTGTTCAAGGTCCTGATTGGGTCCTGTTCAAGTCCCCTGTTTGGTACTGTTCAAGTCCTGGTGGTCCTGTTCATGTTCCTGTTCAAGGTCCTGGTTGGGTCCTGTTGAAGGTCTGGTTGGGTCTTGTTAAAGGTCCTGTTCAAGGTCCTGGTGGGGTCCTGTTCAGGGTCTTGTTGGGTCCTGTTCAAGGTCTTGTTCAAGGTCCTGGTTGGGGGTCCTGTTCAAAGTCCTGGTTGGGTCCTGTTCAAGGTCTTTGGTTGGGTCCTGTTCAAGGTCCTGTTGAGTCCTGTTTTAAGGTCCTGGTTGGGTTCCTGTTCAAGGTCCATGGTTGGGGTCTTTCAAGGTTCCTGGTTGGTCCTTTTCAAGGTCCTGATTAAGGTAAGTGGTTGGGTCCTGTTTCTAATTCTGATTTAAGTTTCTGTTTCCTGTTCCCTAAGTAACTGCTTGTGTCCTGTTCAAGGTCCTTTGGTTGGATCCTCTTCAAAGTCTGATTGGGTCCCCTTGTTCAAAGTCCTGGTTGGGTCCTGTTCAAGGTCCTGTTCAGGATCCTGTTCAAGTCTTTTTCAAGGTCCTGGTTGGGTCCTGTTCAAGGTCCTGGTTGGGTCCAGTTTCAAGGTCCCTGATCCTGTCCTCAAGGTCCTGGTTGGGTCTTGTTCAAGGTCCTGTTCAAAGGTCCTGGTGGGTGCAGTTGGTCCTGTTCAAGGTCTGTTTGATCCCTGTTCAAGGTCCTGGTTGAGTACTGTTCAAAGTCTTGTTGTGGTACTGTTCAACGTTTCTGGTTTCAAATTCCTGTTTGGAAGGGTCCTGGTTGGGTCCTGCTCAAGGTCCTGTTGGGTCCTGGTTCAAGTTCCTGTCAAGTCTCCTGTTCAAGGTCCTGGTTTAGTCCTGCTCAAGGTTTCTGGTTGGGTCCTGTTCAAGGTCTTGTTCAAGGTTCTGGTTGGGTCTTGTTCAACTGTCCTGTTAAAGGTCCTGGTTGGGTCTTGTTCAAGGTCCTGGTTCATGGTCCCTGTTCAAGGTCTTGGTTGGGTTGTTTCAAAGTTCCTGTTCAAAGTCCCTGGTTGGAGATTTCATGGGTCCGTGTTCAAGGTCCTGTTTGGGTCCTGTTCAAAGTCCTGTTTCAGAGTCTTTGGTTGGGTCCTGTTCAAGGTCTGGCTTGGGTCCCTGTTCAAGGTCCTGGTGCGGTCCTAATTCAAGGTCTTTTCATGGTAATGGAATGGGTCCTGGTCCTAAATAAGTCTGTTCAAGGTCTCTTCCTGTTCGGCTAAGTACTTTTCAAAGTCCTGTTCAAGATCCTGGTTGGGTCCTATTTAAAGGCCTGGGATGAGTTCCTGTTCAAGGTAATCTGGAATTGGGTCCCTGTCAGAATCTTGTTTTGGTCCTTTTTAAGGTCTTTTTTCAAGATCTTGGTTGGGTTGTTTCAAGGGCTTGGGATGGTCCTGTTCAATTTCTAGTTTAAGAACATGCTCCTTGAAACAGAACCTTGAACAGGACCCATTTCCTGTTCAAGGTTCTGTTCAAGGTCCTAGTTTGGTCCTGTTCATGGTATTTTTCATGGTCCTGGATGGGTGCTGTTTTAATGTACTGCTTGGGTAATGTTCAAAGTCCAGGTTGGGTCCTGTTCAAATTTCTGTTCAAAGGTACTGTTCAACGTCCTGGTTGGGACTTTTTCAAAGTCCTGTTTCAAGGTCCTTGATGGGTCCTGTTCAAGGATTTGGTTAGGTCCTGTTTTTGAGTCTTGTTAAAGGTCCTGTTTTAGGTCTTGGTTTGGTTGTCCTGTTTAGGGTCTTGATTGGGTCTTGTTCAAGGTCATGGTTGGGTCCTGTTTCAAGCTCCTGTTTAGGTCCTGTTAAAGGTCCTGGTTGGGTCATGTTCAAGGTGCAGGTTGGGTCCTGTTTAAGGTCCTGTTTAAGGTCCTGGATGAGTCCTGTTTAAAGTCCTGGTTGGGGTCCTGTTCAGGTCCTGTTGGGTCTTGTTCAAGGTCCTGGTTGGGTCCTTGGTCAAGGTCCTGATTGGGTACTGTTCAAGGTCTTGGTTGTGTACTGTTCAACGTTCCTGTTCAAAGTCCTGGTTGGGTGCAGGATGGGTCCTGCTCAAGGTCCTGGTTGGGTCCTGTTCAAGGTCTTGTTCAATGTCCTGGTTGGGTCTTGTTCAAGGTCCTGGTTGGATCCTGTTCAAGGTCCCTGATTGAGTCCTGTTCAAAGTCTTAGTTGTGTACTGTTCACGTTTCTGTTCAAATTCCTGTTTGGATGCAGGATGGGTCCTGCTCAAGTTCTGGTTGGGTCCTGTTCAAGGTCCTGCTCAAGGTTCTGTTTGGGTCCTGTTCAAGTTCTTTCATGCTCAAGGTCCTGGTTCAAAGGTCCTGGTTTAGGTCCTGCTCAAGGTCCTGGTTGGTCCTGTTCAAGGTCCTGTTCAAGGTCCTGGTTGGGTCTTGTTCAAGGTCCTGGTTGGGTCCTGTTCAAGGTCCTGTTTGGCTCCTGTTCAAGGTCTTGGTTGTGTACTGTTCACGTTCCTGTTCAAAGTCCTGGTTGGATGCAGGATGGTTCTGCTCAAGGTCCTGGTTGGGGTCCTGTTCAAGGTCTTTGTTAAGGTAATGGTTGGGTCCTGTTCTAAATCCTGGTTAAGTTCTGTTCCTGTTCCTAAGTACTGCTTGTGTCCTGGTTTCAAGGTCCTTGGTGGATCCTGTTTCAAAGTCCTGTTGAGTCCCTGTTCAAGGTCCTGATTGGGTCATATTCAAGTCCTGGTAGGGTCCGTGTTCAATGTCCGCTTTAGAGTCCTGTGTTAAGGTCTTGGTGGGGTCCTGTTCAAGGTCCTGGTTTAGGTCCATTTTCAAGGTCCTTTTCAAGGTCCTGGTTGGGTCCTGTTCAAGGTCCTGGTTGGGTCCTGTTCAAGGTCCTGATTGGGTCCTGTTTCAAGGTCCTGGTTGGGTACTGCTCAAGGTCTTGATTGGGTCCCTGCTCAAGATCTTAGTTGTTACTGTTCACGTTTCTGTTCAAATTCCTGTTTTGGTGCAGGATGGGTCCTGCTCAAGGTCCTGGTTGGGTCCTTTTCAAGGTCTTGTTCAAGGTCCTGGTTGGGTCTTGTTCGAGGTCCTGGTTGGGTCTTGGTCAAGGTCCTGATTGGGTACTATTCAAGGTCTTGGTTGTGTACTGTTCACGTTCCTGTTCAAAATCCTGGTTGGGTGCAGGATGGGTCCTGGTTGGGGTCTTGTTCAAGGTCCTGTTTCAGGTCCTGGTTGGGTCTTGTTCAAGGTCCTGGGTGGGTCCTGTTTTTCAAAGTCCTGTTTGGTCCATGTTCAAGTTCTTGGCTCCTGTTCAAGGTCTTGGTTGTGTACTGTTCACGTTCCTGTTCAAAGTCCTGGTTGGGTGGGCAGGATGGGTTCATGCTGTCAAGGTCCTGGTTGGGTCCAATTCAAGGTCCTGGTTGGGTCCTTTTCAAGGTCTTTGTTAAGGTAATGGTTGGGTCCTGTTCTAAATCCTGATTAAGTTCTGTCCTGTTCCTAAACTACTGCTTGTGTCCTGTTCATGGTCTTGGTTGGGTCATATTCAAGGTCCTGGTAGGATCCTGTTCAATGTCTTTTTCAAGGTCTTGCTTTAGTCCCTGTTTTAAGGTCTTGGTGGGGTCCTGTTTAATTTCTAGTTTAAGAACCTGGTTGGGTCTTGTTCCAAGGTCCTGGTTGAGTCATTTTCAAGGTCCTTTTCATGGTCCTGGTTGGGTCCTGTTCAAGGTCCTGGTTGGGTCCTGTTCAAGGTCCCTGATTGGGTCCTGTTCAAGGTCCTGGTTGGGTACTGTTCAAGGTCCTGTTCATGTCCTAGTATGGGTGCAGAATGGTCCCTGTTCAAGGTCTTGTTTGGGTAATGTTCAAGGTCCTGGTTAACGTCCTGGTTGGGTTCTGTTCAAGGTTTTTGTCAAGGTAATGGTTGGGTCCTGTTCAAGGTCCTGGTTGGGGTCCTCTTCAAGGTCCTGGTTGGGTCCCGTTCAAAGTCCTGGATGTCTCCTGTTCAAGGTCCTGGTTGGGTCCTCTTCAAGGTCCTGGTTGGGTCCTGTTCAAGGTCCTGGTTGGGTCCCTGTTTCAAGGTCCTTGTTTGGTCATGTTCAAGGTCTTGGTTGTGTCCTGTTGAAAGTCTTGGTTGGGGTCTTGTTCAAGGTCCTGGTTGTGCCCTGTTCAATATCCTGGTTGAGTCCTGTCAAGGTCCTGGTTTGTTCCTGTTCAAGATCCTTTTCAAAGTCCTGGTTGGGTCCCTGTTCAAGGTCCTGATTGGGTCTTGTTCAAAGTCCTGGTTGTGTACTGTTCACTTTCCTGTTCAAAGTCCTGGTTGGGTGCAGGATGGTTCTTGTTCAAGGACCTGGTTTGGGTCCTGTTCAAGGTCGGGGTTGAGTCTTGTTCAAGGTCCTGTTCAATGTCCTGGTTGGGTCTTGTTCAAGGTCCTGATTGGGTCTTGTCAATGTCCTGATTGGGTCCTGTTCAAGTCTTGGTTGTGTACTGTTCACGTTCCTGTTCAAATCCTGGTTGGGTGCAGGATGGGTCCTGCTCAAGCTCCCTGATTGTTTCCATTTCAGGTCCTGATTGGGTCCTTTTCGAGGTCCTGGTTGTGTCCTGTTCAAGGTCTTGGTTGTGTACTGTTCACGTTCCTGTTCAAAAGTCCTGGTTGGGTGGAGGATGGGTCCTGTTCAAGGTCCTGGTTGGGTCCTGTTCAAGGTCCTGGTTGGGTCTTGTTCAAGGTCCTGGTTGGGTCTTGTTCAAGGTCCTGGTTGGGTCCTGTTCAAGGTCCTGGTTGGGTCTTGTTCAAGGTCCTGGTTGGGGGTCCTCTTCAAGGTCCTGGTTGGGTCCTTTCTTCAAGGTCCCCTGGTTGGGTGTTCAAGGTCTTGGTTGTGTACTGTTCACGTTGCTGTTGAAAGTTCTGGTTGAGTGCAGGATGGGTCCTGCTCAAGGTCTTGGTTGGGTCCCATCCAAGGTCCTGGTTGGGTCTTGTTCAAGGTCCTGATTGGGTCTTGTTCAAGGTCCTGATTGGGTCCTGTTTAAGGTCTTGGTTGTGTACTGTTCACGTTCCTGTTCAAAGTCCTGGTTGGGTGGAGGATGGGTCCTGTTCAAGGTCCTGGTTGGGTCCTGTTCAAGGTCCTGGTTGGGTCTTGTTCAAGGTCCTGGTTGGGTCCTGTTCAAGGTCCTGTTCAAGATCCTGGTTGGGTCTTGTTCTAGGTCCTGTTCAAGGTCCTGATTGGGTCCTGTTCAAGGTCTTGGTTGTGTACTGTTCACGTTCCTGTTCAAGGTCCTGGTTGAGTGCAGGATGGGTCCTGCTCAAGGTCCTGATTGGGTCTTTTCCATAGTCCTGGTTGGGTCCTGTTCAAGGTCTTTGTTAAGGTAATGGCTGGGTCCTGTTCTAAATCCTGGTTAGGTTCTGTTCAATTTCCTGGTTAAGGTACTGCTTGTGTCCTGTTCAAGGTCTTGGTTGGATCCTGTTCAAAGTCCTGATTGAGTCCTGTTCAAGGTCCTGATTGGGTCCTGTTCATGGTCCTAGTTGTGTCCTGTTCAAGGTCCTGGTTGGGTCTTCTTCAAGGTCCTAGTAGGGTCCTGTTGAATGTCTTTTTCAAGGTCTTGCTTGAGTCATGTTTAAGGTCTTGGTGGGGTTCTGTTTAATTTCCAGTTTAAGAACCTGGTTGGGTCTTGTTCAAGGTCCTGGTTGGGTCATGTTCAAGGTCCTGATTGGGTCCTGTTCATGGTCCTGGTTGGGTACTGTTCAAGGACCTGTTCAATGTCCTGGATGGGTGCAGAATGGTCCTCTTCAAGGTCCTGTTTGGGTAATGTTCAGGGTCCTGGTTAAGGTCTATGTTGGGTCCTGTTCAAGGTTTTTGTCAAGGTAATGGTTGGGGGTCCTGTTCAAGGTCCTGTTCAAGGTCCTGGTTGGGTCCCCTTCAAGGTCCTGTTCAAAGTCCTGGTTAGTTCCTGTTCAAGGTTCTGTTCAAGGTCCTGTTTGGGTGGTATTCAAGGTCCTGGTTGTGTCCTGTTCAAGGTCCTGGTTGTGTCCTCTTCAAGGTCCTGGTTGGGTTCTGTTCAAGGTCCTGGTTGTGTTTTGTTTAAGGTTCTAGTTCGGTCATGTTCAAGGTCTTGGTTGTGTCCTGTTTAATGTTCTGTTCAATGTCCTGGTTGGGTGGTATTCAAGGTCCTGGTTGGGTCCTGTTTATGGTCCTAGTTGTGTCCTGTTCAAGGTCCTGGTTGGGTCTTCTTCAAGGTCCTGGTTGGGTCTTGTTCAAGGTCCTGGTTGGGCCCTGTTCAATGTCTTTTTCAAGGTCTTGCTTGAGTCCTGTTTAAGGTCCTGTTTAATTTCCAGTTTAAGAACCTGGTTCGGTCCTGTTCAAGGTCCTGGTTGGGTTGTTTTCAAGGTTCTTTTATGGTCCTGGTTGGGTCCTGTTCAATGTTCTGGTTGGGTCTTGTTCAAGGTCCTGATTGGGTCTTGTTCAAGGTCCTGATTGGGTCCTGTTCAAGGTCTTGGTTGTGTACTGTTCACGTTCCTGTTCAAAGTCCTGGTTGGGTGCAGGATTGGTCCTGCTCAAGCTCCTGGTTGTTTCCATTTCAAGGTCCTGGTTGGGTCCTTTTCGAGGTCCTGGTTGTGTCCTGTTCAAGGTCTTGGTTGTATACTGTTCACGTTCCTGTTCAAAGTCCTGGTTGGGTGGAGGATGGGTCCTGTTCAAGGTCCTGGTTGGGTCCTGTTCAAGGTCCGGGTTGGGTCTTGTTCAAGGTCCTGTTCAATGTCCTGGTTGGGTCTTGTTCAAGGTCCTGATTGGGTCCTGTTCAAGGTCTTGGTTGTATACTGTTCACGTTCCTGTTCAAAGTCCTGGTTGGGTACTCTTCAAGGTCCTGTTCAATGTCCTGGATGGGTGCAGGATGGTCCTGTTCA
Source organism: Ancistrus triradiatus (assembly GCA_025084515.1). Lineage (NCBI taxonomy): Eukaryota > Metazoa > Chordata > Actinopteri > Siluriformes > Loricariidae > Ancistrus > Ancistrus triradiatus. The sequence goes on from JAJAGP010001715.1 coordinate 18,584, forward strand.
AGGTCTTGTTTGGGTAATGTTCAAGGTACTGGTTAAGGTCCTTGTTGGGTCCTGTTCAAGGTTTTTGTTAGAGTAATGGTTGGGTCCGGTTCAAGGTCCTGGTTGGGTCTCCTTCAAAGTCCTGTTCAAAGTCCTGGTTAGTTCTTGTTCAAGGTTCTGTTCAAGGTCCTGGTTGGGTGGTATTCAAGGTCCTGGTTGGGTCCTGTTCAAAGTCCTGTTCATCCTACTGAAACCCCAAGGTATTTCAGCTTGCTTTGTGGTACAGCACACCAAAGTATGTTTACTGCTGAGCAGAACTACAGTACAAATTCAAATTCACTACAGGCATTACATTTCCAGTAATGCCCCAGCATCTTTACAAAAGCTTGAGTGGCTAACGCTTTCATGTTTCTTTGGCTTTGCTTGCAAGTATTAATGGACATCTGCAAATATTTAAAATAAAGTCAGTAATACTGCAGGCAAGGTAATGATAGCTCATAGCTACAATAAAAAAAGTCTTATTCATTTTATATTTTAAATTGATATTCTGCTTTAGTTTTAGTGGTCACTGTACTTTGCATTTCTACAATTACAGACTGTAGTCCATCAGTTTCTCTACAAACTTTGTTAGTCTCCTTTATTTTGTTCTATAATTGTCAGGACCCCCACTGGACCAGCACAGATCAGGTACTGTTTGGGGGTGGATCATTCTCAATACTGCATTGTGGCGGTAGTGTGTTAGTGTGTGTTGCACTGATGCGAGTGAATCAGACACAGCAGTGCTGCTGGAGTTTTAAACCACCACAGTGTCACTGCTGGATTGAAAATACTCCACCAGCCAAAATTGTCCAGCCACCAGCATCCTGTAGGCAGCATCCTCTGAGCACAGATGAAGGACTAGATAATGACTAACAAAAACTGTCCAGGACCTACAAGGTAGAACAATAAGGTGAATATAAGTCTCTAATAAAGTGGACAGTGAGTGAACAGTGTTTTAAAACTTCAGCAGCACTGCTGTGGTCCACTCATATCAGCTGAACACACACTAACACATCACCACCAGGTCAGTGTCACCACCACCAGATCAGTGTCATTGATCCACCACCAAAATAATACCTGATCTTTGGTGGTCCTGTGAGGTCCTGTCTATTAGAGAACAGAGTAAAGGGGACTAACAAAGTATGTAGAGAAACAGATGGACTACAGTCTGTAATTGTAGAACTACAAAGGGCAGTGACCACTAAAACGTAAATAAAGAATAAGGAGAATATAAGTCAAAAACTACAGAATGCCTAAGCCTTTTGCACAGTACTGTACTGTATATGTTTCGGCTAGTCACTTATAAATGTATAACCTACCGAAAGTACATATTAGTGCACTTAATCAAAAGCATTTGTTAAACTAGCAATTGCATTAGTTATGTTAGCATAAACAAAATAAATGCAATTCATAAAATGTTTTTTGCACAACTGATTGGAAAGCAGAGTGGTACAGCTGTGCCCATCTAAGTTATGTGTGTCCCAGTATGACAAGTATAGCCTAGAAACGTCCCGGGAACATCTGTTGTTTGCTGGATTAACTGTAATAAATCGTGTGTAAAAGTCGTCAATAACAAAAGTTCAACTCAGTACTTTGTAACATAACCTTTGTTGGCAACAACACGTACTTTCAACTCCCTCCACACATTTTCTATGGGGTTGAAATCTGGAGACTGGCTAGGCCACTCCAGGACCTTGAAATGCTTTTTACGGAGCCACTCCTTCGTTGCCCGAGCGGTGTGTTTGGGATCATTGTCATGCTGGAAGACCCAGCCATGTTCCATCTTCAATGCTCTCACTGATGGAAGGAGTTTTGGCTTAAAATCTCACGATACATGGCCCCGTTCATTCTTCCCTTAACACGGATCAGTCGTCCTGTCCCCTCTGCAGAAAAACAGCCCCAAAGCATGATGTTTCCACCCCCATGCTTCACAGTAGATATGGTGTTCCTGGGATGCGACTCAGCATTCTTCTTCCTCCATTTTTTACCAAAAAGTTCTATTTTGGTTTCATCTGACCACATGATATTCTCCCATCCTCTTCTGGATCATCCATATGCTCTCTGGCAAATTTCAGACGGGGCCTGGACATGTACTGGCTTAAGCAGGGGGACACGCCTGGCACTGCAGGATCTAAGTCCCTCTTGGCGTATTGTGGTTACTGTTGGTAGCCTTTGTTACTTTGGTCCCAGCTCTCTGCAGGTCATTCATCAGGTCCCTCCGTGTAGTTCTGGGATTTTTGCTCACCGTTCTCGTGATCATTTTGACCCCACGGGATGAGATCTTGTGTGGAGCCCCAGATCGAGGGAGATTATCAATGGTCTTGTACGTCTTCCATTTCCTTATAATTGCTCCCACATTTATTCACACCAACGTGCTTGCCTATTGTAGATTCACTCTTCCCAGCCTGCTGCAGGTCTACAATTTTCTTCCTGGTATCCTTCGACAGGCTCTTTGGTCTTGGCCATGGTTGAGTTTGGAGTCTGACTGTTTGAGGCTGCGGACAGGTGTCTTTTATACAGATAACAAGGTCAAACAGGTGCCATTAATACAGGTAACGAGTGGAGGACAGAAGAGCTTCTTAAAGAAGACGTTACAGGTCTGTGAGAGCCAGAAGTCTTGCTTGTTTGTGGGTGACCAAATACTTATTTTCCACCATGATCTACAATTAAATTCTTTAAAAATTCTGTAATGTGATTTCCTAGATGTTTTTCTCATTTTGTCTCTCATAGTTGAAGTGTACCTATGTACACCTATGTAACTATGATGAAAATTACAGACCTCTCTCATCTTTCTAAGTAGGAGAACTTGCACAATCAGTGGCTGACTAAATATTTTTTGCCCCACTGTAGTTTTAAACCTTCAAACACTGCTGTAAATACACAAATACCTTCTTTAATGGAAGATCGATGTGTGCGAGATAAATGGGAACCCAAAGTTTCATTCACTGCTCATAACTTCACATACTGGGACTGCTGTCCCACTACTCCTGGTGACGCCGATGCTCCTTAACATGATTCCATATTTTTTTCCTCTACATGATCTGATGAAATATATGCCTGTTATGGAACTCTAAAAAATGACAGTTCTAGCCATTGCACTGGAATTCTTTCCACTCTTTAGATTTAATTGTATTGTTGATTGTTCACTCTGTTTAGATTTAAATGTACTGTTGATTGTTTATTTTTAAGTCTGTGACAGTTACTACTGTCTTACACATCTGCTGTCCAGTTCTTACTCCTTCAACGTGGCATTATCAGTAAGTTTTTGTAAACCAATATATTGTCTGTTATGATTTAGTGTAATTATTCAAACAAATGTTCTTTTGTAGCTTTTCCTATTGTTGTTTATCACTCCCAGAAAAAAATGTACTGTGAAATTTGACAGTAGAACCATGAAGTGGCCAAATTACCACCAAAATTCATAGTACAATGGCAATAATTAAAAGTAATTAATTTAATTTGTTTGATGAATGTTTCACAAAGCCAGAATATTCAGCTGTTAACAAAAATTTGTTTGGTGTCATACTTGTGATTTTGCCTATTTAAAAAGCTGGGTGAACATCCTCTAAATGTGGTAATTCCAACATTTTTTGCAATTTGGCAATTCGAATCCGTGCTCTGCTACGGGCCTGGCCAGGCAATACAGACACAACTGGCCGTTCCTCAGGGTGGAAAACCCGGATGGGGGATTCGTCTCCTTAGTGTTGCAACAGCGACTCCTGTTGAGTGGTTAAGGGATCGAATTGTTCCTCTACATGCAATGATCCAATCGTTAAAAATCTGCCACTGCTTAGTGAAAAGATTTGACTGGCAACTTCATTGAGTACATCTCCAGTGAGTAGGGCTAACAAAAAGGTCTTTACTAATGACCTTGTGAGAAAAAAAGCAATAGTTCTGAAATAAAAATAAAAAATATAAACTAACAGGGTTGGAAAAGTGATCAACCACTGATAAACAGTATAATACTGCTTGTATAGGTCTCTACCAGTACTGAACAATTGCGCAGACACGTTGATCAAAAACAATTCCACAATATAATGTTGTCACCACCATACTATACAGGAGATATGGTGTATTTTGGGTGGAGTGCTGTGTTTGGTGCTTAGATGTCAGTCCAAAAAGAACAAGCATGGTCTCATGTGCTCATAAAACCTCTTGTCAAGTGGTATCAGAAAGGAAAGCGAGACTCTGTGTGTCACCATTTCATTAGAAGCTACTTTCTTGCTATTCTGCTATATAGGCAGGAATATCCCATTCACCAGAGAAAGAGCTTGTACACCTCAGGACTGGTACTCTGTGTTGGTAAGAGAAAAAATGGTGAAATGGTGTAAGTTTGAAATGGTGTATGTTTTCTAGGTACACTTTGGGCCTGTTCATGCCAATCAATCATCACTAGAATCCCGTAGTCTATTAGTATTGTTGTTAACCATGTCCATCCCTCAAGGCCACAAGGTTTCCCATCTTTTAATGGCTAGATCCAGCATAGTAATAACCCATGTCGCAAAGCAAAAGTCGTCTCAAACTGGTTCAGTATTCTTCAGTGGCCTTGCCCTACACCTGACCTGTAGAGCATCTTTGGAATGTGGTAGAATGGCGGATCAACATGGAACCTATTCCCAAAGAAACTACCATACCATGAATAACTGATCCTGTTTTGAGAGCAAATGCAGGCCCTTACCAGTTTTAGTGTAATGAGCCTACTAAAGAGTTCATGTTTGACTTTTAATGCTCAGTTAAACATTCAGTGTGTTTTATTAGTGTAAAGTGATAAACATTCATGGTGACACAGATGTTATCATGGCTGCCTTAGTGCTCCAGTGTCCCAGGTTTGATCCCAGACTTAACTTGTGTGGAGTTTGCATGTCCTCCCTGTGTACACAAGTGTTTACAGTCGGTAATCTGTTTTTCACCCACATTCTAAAAACGTGCCTGTTAGGTTAACTGGTGGTTCTAAAGTGGCCGATAGATTGGTGCCCTGTGTAGGGTTGTTCCTGCCTTGCGTCCTGTGCCTCCCACTATAGCCTGTAAGTTATCTTTTTTAATTTCTGTTTACATGTGTTTTAATGAAACTACTAAATATTAGTGGTAATTAATGTGCTTGTGGTCATTTATTTATAACATGGCCGGTTTGTGGGGATACTGTAGCTTTAAGTGAGCTCTCCAAGGTAAGTCGGAAGCCACAGCTACACGAGAGCGTGCATTTTCTACGCGCGCGGCTGCCGTGTGGCGACCGGAGGGTTTAAGAAATAGGCTAATTTTGCAAGTGATTCCGAAAACTGTAATACGAACAAATCAACGCGTCCGTTTTGCAGTGTACAGGTAAGTGCACCGAAGTTGGATAGTATTCGTGTGTGTTCGTGTTTTGGTTTCACGACGGAGACTATACAAAGGGGGTCCAGGAAAATGAACCGGCTGGCTGCGACTCAGAGGCCCGCGCTGAGGCTTCCGTCTTGCGACTCTCTCTAGGACGACGTAGAAAAAGTTGCGCCTTTACTCCTGTTGTATTCAATTTATTGGACTTTAGATATGTTGGAGAGGTATTGGCGGAGCTATTTACGTGCCGCAGCTGCTTTCGAAAGCGTAAAGCGGTTGAACGTGGAGCTTTGGGAGACGGAGCAGGCAGCGGAACTGAAGCCGGCTGCTCTGCGGTGTCTCGTAGCTCTGTTCAGAGGCGAACGGCGCAGCCTGGCCCGCTAGCAAAGCAGCGAAAGCGCGGTGCGAGGTTTGGGCTCCGGAGCCTAGCAAACTGTGGGAGTTAAACGAATAGCCTAACGCTTCGGTAATGACCATTTGAAATCGTGGATATAGTGATATAGTTGCAACTCTTCCAGTCCAACAACTAGATGAGTTTGTATGAGCCTGCATGGATATTTTGTTGTTTTTCGGTCGATCGGACCCGAGAACGCGGATGCTAAAGGCTTCTGTGCGGTGACCATGAGTAGGACGTCGGCGCTGCAATACAACCTTGTAGTGTTGATGGCAACATCGTAACAGTCTTTTAATGAAATATTATGAACCCTAGACGTCCATTGCCATTCTAAAGAGTGCTAGTGTCCCAGCAAATTGCGTTACTTGGTTACATGTAATGCAAAAAGTAGTGTGTGACAGACACTGCACTTTTATTATCTAAATAAACAGAAGTATTGCTCTGCAAGGGCTGGTTCACCTGCTCGGTAAAAGTTGTGCTATAATTTAAAACGGAAATACCTTTACATAAAGCACGATGCTTACCGTGTTTGTGGGTGAGAGATGTTATCCTGTTACTTTAAGATTTTTTGTGTAAACTACGTTACTGATTTTTCGAGTTCCTTATGTGAACATAAAGGGTTTTTTGTACGTATAAGTGCCTGAGCACGTAATACTTTGTGTCCGCGGGATGATTTAACACTTCAGTTAGGGGAGCTTTATGTCCTTGGGTTACAGATTCATGACAGAAATACTTTTTATTACAAAATAAATGGCTTGGGTATGGTTGACATTAAAAAACGTTTTAAACATCATTGCTTTGATTTTGACTTTGATTTGATTTTAAAGCTTCTCATATTGGTAAAAAGTAATCAATTCATTAAAACAATCACAGTCTGTGTTTAATAACGTAAACAGACTCAGTCTATTATGTTTCTTTATACTGATATGTTTATTAATTTTTTCCGCTTAATCCAAGTCAGGGGCGCTGAAAAGGTGGTGTTTAGCCAGAGGCACAGGGTGCAGGCAGGAACAACCCTAAACAGGCGGTCAGTCCATCGTAGGGTACATGCACTCACACCCTCACACTGAGGGCAGCTAAGCAAACGCATGTCTTTGGGATGTGGGAGGAAATTGGAGTGCTTGGAGTAAACTCAATGGACACAGGGAGGACAGACTCCACTCAGGTGGAGTCCGAGGTCAGGATCGAACTGGGGACCCTGGGGCTGCGAGGTGTCTGCGCTAACCGCTGTTTCATTGTGTCACCCTACATCTATACCAGTGGTTCGCAAAATCTTTCTTTTGTAGATAAGAATACTTTCGAGACCCCCCGACACACGTGGACATCTTGAATCCAACCCTCACTGAAGGTTTTTTTTAAACATAGTAATTCATATAAATTGCAAAATGTCTTATTGAACAAAATAGTGACAGATCACCTTTACAGTGGAATTAGGAAAAGTGACATGCATTATATATTTTACATTTTTATTGTGTAACAGCATTTATTTGCCTTGCTGTGCCACCCTAGAATCACTGATCTGTACAACTTTTGCACATTTTTTAACAATATTACCGTCTTCATCATTGCTGTAACAGCCTATGATTCCTGTAGCGAATTATTTGAAGGTAGAATTGCTTATGTTGTATTTATGGAAACGAATACTGACAGGGCAGCAGATGTCAACCATGAGAGTAGAGTGACATTTTGATGTCTGGAAATGTGAGTAATTTTATCGTGTATTCCTCCTGATCGTAGAGTAGATTTATTCAGCATTATTACCATTTACACCTTTACAGCAGTGTTTTACAAAATAAATAAATAAAATAAATGCTCATGTTATTTACAGGTTTGTGCTATTTAATGTCCATCCGATCAACATCCCTTTTCTATAACGGGCGAGGTTTTAAGAATCATGGTAGGAAATCTATATTATTTACAGGTTATTCACATCTGAATGACATAGAACTAGTACAACTGAACCCTTGTGTCACCTGCTGACAGAAAAGAGAATTGCAGACTTGAAAGGCATAACATGTTATGGTTCTGCTTTCTTTTTTATTTTTCTTATGGGTAAGTGTTTCAAATTTTATAGAAGACACAAAAAAAATCCTGTATGGTACAGTACTGTACTAAATGCTTTAGTTAATATTAATGTTTAAAATAAGTGTGTGCAATAGAAATGTCATGAGAACCGATACTTCGTTACTAAGTCAATACCAAAGTTCTGAGAACGTTATGGTTCTTGTTTCCTGTGGTACCGAAGGCACCACAGATCTCTCAGACCACACAATAGCAGCATAATAAGCCTACACGTGTAGAGGGGAAGAAAGCACTACAGCCATAGACTTAATATACATAGATGCCACATTGGCTGCTGTCATGCGTCAACATCGTCGCCATATTGGTCCAGGCGACCTCTCGTAATTCTCCAAAGATTATGTTGGAAAAACATGCCTGATTCTAGTCTAATGAAATATAATCTAATAAAACGATAATTGTAGTAGATTAGCAATAGTACATAGTATGTGTACTATAAATAGTGATGTAATAATTGTATAATCTATTATTCACTATTTTATACACTGTATTATATGGCTAGTTGTACTACATATACTATCTACTATTGTTAATCAATCACTGATTGATGGGAAATATTTTGGGTTGGAGTCTGATGACCAGGGTCAAGCAATCGACAGCGCAAAGCCAATGGGCACACGGTGTATGAGAACATTTGTAACGAAATTTAGCTAAGCACATGAAATACAGATATCTAGACCGTTGCAAAGAGTTCAAGGTCAGCGAGTTTTGTCAAAATGTTTGTAATCTGTAATGTTTCTTATTGTTTGTGAATTGAGACAGCTGCGTCTGTTGTCATGCTCCGCACGCACCGTTCACAGAGGCTAGCATTAGCTTGTTTAGGCTAATGCTATGGTATTTCATAACTAGTGATGTAGTAGTGAAATGGTTGTAATTATGAAAGGACATAAATGGAGTTCTTTGCATCCTTACTCATAATGTTAATAGACTATTAGCAGCTTGTGAGTACAGCAGCTCTGGTTTTCTTTGAGCTATTTTGGGGGACCTCCATGTACATTATATAATTTCTACTTGGTAGATGGTATCTGTTTTTGAACTGACAACTAGGGGTGTAACGATTCACTCTTCACAATTAGATTCACGATACTCAGTTCATGATTCGATTTTCTCACGATTATTGATTTACATTTGACAAAAGACATTCCTGCTTTATTTCTGCAGTGTGAACGATGGACATTTTCTTGTATAAGCTTTTTTAAATAAAACCTTAGTCCCTTGCAATTAAAAGAAATGACTGGAAACATTAGGTTTATAATGGTAAACAAAATGCCTTATTCTATCAGTGCAATACCTCTGTACAGTAATGTTATATTCGATGTTTATTTTTATTCTGTCACTGCAATGCTAATCAAAAATGTGTGTGTTTGACTGACTTAATCTGTTTTTGTGTAGACTGGCACTGTTCTGGAGCAGCAATCCTAACTTCATTGTATAAATGTACAATGAAAAATGTACAATAAAGGCATTATCTTAACTTACTGTAGCTTCACCATATATTAAATAATTGGGGGAAAACGTTCTTTTTTTATTTCTGAAGAATAACAATTCAACATAATGTGCACTCTTATATAAAAATCTTTTGATATAATTATTTAATATAATTTTATATAATAATTTGAACAAAAAGAAACTAGTTCCCCTGCAAATGAAAAGAAACTGGGTTTTTACTGAGAACGGGATATGCATCCATCAGTGACTGCACCGTCTGGTGTTCAGAAATGGGATTGTATTAGATTCAACACAATGGATTTATAATCCAGTTAGAGAGATGGTGCATCGTCCCGTTTTTGCATTCGCGATGCGTTGTTACACATTGTTCAAATGCACAGAAAATATAACAAAAACTCACATGTAGCAAGGAGACTGGATAAGTTCTGATCTACACTGCGAACAGCTCGACCCCAGATCCAGCTATCAAGTAACATTAATTTAATGTTCACTGAAACTACAGAAATTATAACGCAGCACATAATTGGTTTATTTTTTGTTATGGTATTGAATGTGACACCAAGAATTGTAGAATTTTAGTGGTATTGGTACGACTACTAAATTTCTGACTACTAAAATCCTTCATGCAGAGTATATAAATTCCTGTGTGACTGTTGTAATGTCCAGTCATCGTCTACTTCCATCAACGTCCTATTTCACAGAACGTAATTTGGATGTTAGGGGAGGGCAATGTAACAATATTTTATAGTATCGTGATCAATTTTATCGTGACAGACAATATGCTTTTCTGAGAATATCATCAGTGCTTAAAGAACAATTGCATGCTTAATTATAAAGACTGTAATTAGTCTTGTTAAATTGAATAAAGTGCAGCACATTTTGAATAAAGATCACTTTTTACTAAGTATGGGATTCTACTATTCGAATAGCAGTTTTTAGTAATCTGTTGCTACTGATGCACTTTGTGTGTGATCACATGTATCGTGATAAATATGCCGTGTGTCTTGAAAATGTCTTTAAATATTGTGATCTATTTTTACTATAGCACCCACCCCTACACGTTAAATGTCGCATATGTGTATATGTATTTAAAGTGCATCTTCTACTAGCTGTGGACTATATTAGCAAGCCCATGACCTAGCATGTTTTTTACCTGAAAAAGTGAAAATTGTCATTACCGCAACACGTAATCACCTTGTTGTTTTGCTGTGTCACTTGGCAATTAAATACTAATCTAAGACTATTTAAGTTCTGCGTAAGCTCGGTCATAACTCTCATTAAGTTTTTACTTTAAAGAATGAAAACAATATCTTGACATAATTAGTACAAACCTATTACTAATTTTATTTTTCAAAAGTTAAGATGGCAAAAAAGCTGAATAATCACCCTTACACCATTACTTGAATATGGCAGAGAGAGTAGATGGCTCTGTGGTGGCCTAGTGGTTAAGGTACTGGACTCTGGACCAGAAGGTCGAAGGGTTCAAATCCCACCTCTGCCAATCTGCCACTGTTGGGTCCTTGAGCAAGACCCTTAACCCACAATTGCTTGGATTGTAAGACTGTACCAATTGTAAGTCGCTCTGGATAAGGGCGTCTGCTAAATGCTGTAAATGTAAATGTAAATGTAGATGGGGAACAGAAGGTCTAGGGTTCAAATTAGAGATGCACGGATGCAGGTCCAGGAATCGGCCGTTTTTCAGTAATGGATGCATGTTTGTTAATCTACATCCATTACTTCGTTCCTTTCATTTTGTTATATTAGCAAAAAGTTGGGACGGAAATGTTTCAGTATGTTTGAATGTAATAAAGTGTGTCATTTAAGGCGCCTACCGATGAACAAACCCATGGACCGAAATACATTTTTAACCTGTATTTTGAAGACGTTAACTGTGTTAACCAAGTTACACTATGAGTCTGTCTCCTGAGCTACCGATGCTGGCACTGACTGCATAGGCAGCTGTTTAAGTAGGCAGTGTTCTAAATGACGTCCACCTTTATGGCAGATTATCGAGATGCTTTAGTTGGAGAGCGATTGTGTCCTGGCTTGTTCTAGCCCACTGTGCTCATCAGGTGTTTGTTTGCCTCAGCGTTTGTGTGGCTTTTTCTCTACCTGAGTTTATCACAACGGTAATTATTTTTGCTCTGAGAATTAGGAAAAACTTGCATTTGAGAATGACTCGTAGCTCTGCTTGCAGCATTGCTCCCGTCCACCATGTTTTAAAAACGTTTGCGTGTGTTGAATCATGGGATTGCCTTAGCAATCACTGTACCGATTCTCCTTTTCATTTTGATTCCGTAATGGTGGAAAAAAAAAAAATTGTGCCAATTGTTTAGGTATATCAACTTCAAAAGTAATCATTTTTACACTAAGCTTTTTTTTCTTCTCATTTAAACCGAGTAAAAAGTTTAATGTGGCTTAATGTACTAATGCGGTGACCTAGGAACACCAAACGTCTCTCAGTTGGTGATAAGCGCACACTACTGCTGAAATGATGAACATGTAGCCCGAAGGAGAGTAAAAATGTTTAAAGTAATCCTTTTTCAAGCATTTTACCTTGGTATAAATGAGAAGAAAATGGCTTAACATAAATAATGATTACATGTCTTTTGGATCACAGGTTCGTCATTTCAGTGAGAGGAGTTTGGTTTTTCTAGGTCATCGTTTTAAGATATTAAATCATGTTAAGCTGTGTTCACATTAGGCTTTGAGACTCTGCCAGCTAAAGCAGCAGTCGGTCGAACACTGTAGACTGTTTAAGCTCAATATTGTGTTGGTGTTTTATTTGTTTTGCCATGTTGGAGGTGCAGCCTCATGTACAACAGATCAACTTTCCACACATGTTGCATTTAGCCTTTTCATTTTCTCTCACAAAGCAAAGCCAAACAACAAAATGCTAATGCAATACACAGTGGCGTACGTGATTACATGATGCACCGGTCCTGTTAGATGGATGCTCTCTGCTTCCTTAATACAGATGTGTTTTTTTGCATTAATTGAAGCCGTGTATTTGAAGCATAAAATGGGTTAGTAGGAACTGATAAGTGGAATCCCTTTATATACCATTTTAAAGGTATCTAAGGCCGTTTCTGAATATGCATACTTCTCTGTGCTTGTGTTCTCGTGTACTTGTGAAACATCATCAGTTGCAGCCCAAGTACTGTCTCCATTTCTAAGTTCACTTCTAACCAAGTACGCTTCAAATCCCCGATCCGCCCATATTATCGAGGATGCATCGGAACAGACTTGTGCGGACTTGAACAGCGAAAATATCCCACAATGCATTGCCAGCTCGGTAATGGCGGATGAGAGAACTCCCAACTGGATGTATAATTTCTAAAGTAGTACTGTTATTGTGGCACGGAATGAAGTTGTAAAGTTTTGTAGCCGAGAATGTAGTTGTTTACAAGTCAATTATGCGGTCAGTTTATCAAGATAGAGCTTACATTAAAAAATGCTCTGACGATTTCGGAGATGTGATGTAAAGTTGTTAACGTATTTATTATGCATTATATTTATCATTTGTTCAGCCTGTATTCTAAATATGAATTGTCTGATATAAACTGAAGTTCAGAATTAAATTCCCTTCTAAAATCGGATTTGTTTGGTGCTTGCTTATGTTTGGGAAGGTTTTTATTGATGCTTAAATGCGATCGGTCCGTTGTTACACACAGATTAAACTATTCAAAGGAAAGTAAAAGATCGGAGCACGTGTTCCACCACTGACAGGCTTTATACAATATGTGTTAGGATTTTATCTAGGTGTAAAAAGCAAACCGTGTTGTCTCCATATCCAAGTATGCTGCTGTTCCAATTGTAGAATAACCGAACTGCGTGCTCCATTCATCGGGAGAATGTACTCGCAAGTCCAACCTCCTGGTCCAGACTTAGGAAGTAGGCAAGTCCGAACTTCGCAGCTCACTAGTCCCTTTGACTAGTCATGAAACTGTCCTGCCATTACAAACCCAGTATATTCTACTGTGGGTAACCAACAGAACATTTAGCATAGAACATTTTACAAATATTGCACATTTTCACCTCTAGGTAAATAAAGATATTTGATCCAAATGTATGTCTAATATTTATTTATTTTTTCTTTTCAGAATGTGAAAAAAAATAAGAGGAACAGCCCATCCCCAAGGTCCTTCCTCCCATCCATTCTGAAATTCTATGATGTTTCTGAAGACGGTTCCAGTGGTGGCAGTTCACTCGGAATGGAGGTCCAGTAAAAGCTTGAGCCTGCCGCTGTGTTTCAGTGACAGTACTTCAGATAGTGAATTTGCCTCATCCACCGGAACCCCCATCCCTCGCAAAGTCCAGATGATCATCGACAGCCTCCGTAGCACACAGTCCTCAGACATGAGCGATGATGTGCCGGTCGAAACCAACACCCAGTCTGTCCTTGACCTACCCAGGCATGGTGGTCGCAAATCTTGCCACATGGAGGTGCTAACCAGGCCCAGGCGGACAGAGATGGATAGTGGAAAGCATGAAGCATCTGGCTCAGGTGCTAGTGAAGGTTCGGACAGCGACGATTCCATAGATCGAGGGATTGAGGAGGCCATCCAAGAATACTTGAAGGAGAAAGTGGACAATAAGCATAAAACGGATCCAGTTATGAGTCCTGCACAGACTCCTAAAGTGCAGCGGGGAGATGTTTGTATGCCAAATTCTCCTAAACAGCTTGCACATTCCAACAAGGTGATAACTGCTAGCAGCGATGCTATGAAAGGTTCAAAAGCAATACAGCCACTGGTGGATTTAAAGAAAAAGAAGTCCAGCAAAGAGATTCCATTTAGAAAAACGAAAGCTGTGCCAAGCTCTGGAGTACGGAGGGACGCCACATCCTCTTTACAAGGTATGGACAAAACACCCGTACCAATCAGCGCAAATGTTAAAGAGGAGTCAGACTCGAGCAGTGATGACGGTATTGAAGAAGCCATCCAGAAGTTCCAACAAGAGGAGAAGGACCGTCAGGAGAACTTAAAGTCCATGTGCCAGGACTCCAGCAGCGATGACGGTATCGAGGAGGCCATCCGGCACTATCAGCAAGAGAAGGAGAAGGAGCATAAGTTTGACCTAAAACCAAGTCATTTAATGGCTACCCAGTGCATCAGGATTCAGCCACTTAAAAAGTTGGCCAAGAAGAAGAACAACAACAATAACAGAAAGAAAACTGTGGGCGAAGAGAGAAAAGTAAAGTGTGCTTCACCCAGACCTGTGAACCTCTCTCTAAACGCATCATCCACACACTACCTGAAGGTGAAAAGTGAATCTGAGCAGCAGATCCACCCAACATTCATGGTTAATACCACGGCTGAGCTGATGTGTGCCGAGGCCATCTTGGACATCTCCAAGACTGTCATGCCTGCAGCATATAAGCCCACCATGAACTTGGACAAGAGCAGTCCTGTAGAGACTCAGTCTTTCTTTTCCACTGGTGTTTCCCTTCAAACTGATGAAAAGAGTGGCGAGAGCTCAGTAGACAGTGAGGATGGGATCGAGCAAGAGATCCGGAAATTCCTGGAGCTCAAAGCGAAGATGCATGAGCAGGCCATGGCACCCCCTAGTGACTGCTCTGCATTACCACTAGCTGCTAAATCGCCACAGAACAAGAAAGTGGAGGAGGAGCAGAACAAAGTACTAAGGCTGTCATTTTCGAGGAAGAGGAAACGCAAAGAGGAGGATGGCAGGAGCGGTAAACGTGAAGTTGCTGGTTCTTTGTTTGAGGAGCCTCGGCTCAAGAACGTAACCCATGCTGACGATTCTGTGATTACATCACACACCAATAGCGCAGTCATGCTAAAGCATACCAAGTCCAAGCAGACATCTCCTCACCTGTTTACAGAAGGATTCACATCCAGGGACAGAGGTTCCAGCTGCGGTTCTGTTAGCTCCAGCAAGCCCCCAAGGCCTGTGTCCGGATCAAAAAATAACAGTAGCGATAAGAGCAGTTCGTTGGATAGCGACGAAGATCTTGACGCTGCAATAAAGGACTTGCTCAAGACGAAGAAAAAAGTGAAGAAAAAAGTCAGAGACATGAAACTCAAAACTCAGAGAAGCCTCAAACCCACACAGTTGCTGAGTCTTGAGAAAAAACCCAAACCTGTCAGCGACCAAAAAGGTGTTCTTGCAGCCAGACCCCTCAAAGGCAGTAAAGTCTGTACTGATGGGACTAAACAGGATAAAGCCAAAGGTCTGAAATCACAGCAGAGCAGTAACAAGCCTAAACAGGGTTCAGAGACTGACCAGACCTCCGGAGACCAGCATATGTACAAGATGGAAACCGATTCGCAATCTTGCATCCTGCCTGGAGGCGTGACCGAGGACAGCAGCTCAGTGGACAGCGACGACAGCATTGAACAGGAGATCCGTCGGTTCTTGGCTGAGAAAGCAAAAGTTTCTACAACACCAGTAAAGCAGGATGATAAAGGACCAGAGTCTACTCTTGGAGAAAAGCAAATAGAGGAGCCTCAGATGGATGTTTCTGAGGCATTGATTGGACTTTGCAGTGCTGAACCCCTGCAGGAAAAGACTGCAAAACTGCTAAAACAAACTGATAGCAGTGTGGTCAAGTCCGAGGAGCATACAGCACACAACTTTCTCATCATGGACGAAAGGACAGGTGGACAGTCGGAAAGGACCTTGTATGAGCGTAGGAATAACAGCTCGGACACCGATAAGGATCGGACAATGAGAACAGGAGAGGTAAAGGACAGAAACTGTTCTGGCCCTTCTGTTATTTGTGTAACGGGCCGTCAGGAGCCCAAGTGCCAAGCGCAGCATCAGAACCTCTTCCTGATGAAGCCTGAGAATTGCAGTATAAGCAAAGGTAGTGAGACCTCTCCTGTGGACTTGCCAAGCAGCCTTCAGAACAGCAGCAGACTTCCTCTTAGAGAGGTTATCAGCCCTGTATGCGTTTCTCCACCACCCACTGGAAAATCTCCCATCAGCTCCCACTTGGAGACTCCCACGGCTGCCAGGGAAGATGGTGCGCCTCTAATGGATTCATTCTATCAGCACAGTTGTCTAAAAAGAGGACAACGGGAACAACAGTCTCATCCATTCCCTAACATCAGACACTCCTTTTCAAACGCCTCAACGCTGCCCCCTAACCCCCATCTATCATGTGTACCTCTACCCCTTGCACTGTCCCAGCCACATATCAGCGCTAGCATGACGTGCCTGCGGAGAGATTCGGCTGCGGCCTTGGCTCGTCCTGCCATTAAGAACAGTCATGTGCAGCTCCGAGCCATGCAGGAAGACACTGAAAGAGTGTTTGAAGTGAAAGAGGAGGAGCAGGAGAAGTACATAGATGAGACAGATGTAGAGTCAGGTGAAGAGAGGGGATCAGAGCAGCAGAGGGCAGTTAAAAAAACCCAGCAATCCAGCCAGTGAGTACAGGTTATTTTCCTTTCCTTTCCTTGTTTTTCTTTCTTTCTTTGCGTTTTTTCCACTAACACAGTGCCGAGGCAGTTCAGGGAACCAGTCCATCTGAGTAGTAGCCCACATTTTCACCAGCTTAAGAGATATAAACTATTACATTACCATCAGATATCAGTTCACCAATGCACAGAGAAAGAATAACCATGGAGGGTTTTACCAGTTTTACCTCTGGTTTTGAGAACATTTTACTATTTGACACCAAATCCTTCTGTACCTATATGCCGCACAGAAATGAATCAAGGTGAGAATCAAGGATGCATGTTTTTATTGCAGTTGGCGAAAACGTGTACATGTTTTGTCAGCATTGTTATTAGCAACATTTTTGCAACATTTTCCAGCAACAGTAATCTCATGCTCTGCACTGTCCATGTCTTTCTGGGGTTTTTTTTGTGTTTTTTTTTTAATTGGCACTCATTTGATATCACTTGTGATGTGACCACTAAAGACCAAGAGCATAATGTTGGCTTCAGTGCAGTGAACTGAGCTGATTTTGCAGGTAAACTCTCTAGCGATAGAAAGCCATGGAAAACAGTTTTTTTTAATTAGGCACTGTGGGACCATGTTTTTTGTAGAAAACGGCATTCCTACAACTGTGGATGAACAGAACGTAGACAACCGCATATTATGTAGGACCAAGTATTCAAAATGTTTTAAATAAAAACTATACATAAACATATAGATACAATGCCAATAAATAACTGTTAATCACTAAATGTACTGAATAACGTATTTTATTTGTTTTAAAGTATTCTTCAAATAATAATAATAATAATAATAATAATTAAAAAAGCACTATTATGAAATATCAGTTCAGTTTACAACAATGTTTCTTATTGCATAATAAAATTCTGGCTGTCAGAGTGATATTTTGCAGCTTTTATTGATTGACTCACAGGTACTCCCCATTTTTTATAGGATGGTCCAGTTTATGATTTGGCTTTGTGTTAGAAATCCGATAGCACACATAAATACACATTCAGCAGAAACCATTCTCTGAATTTTGAGTTTCGATTTTGGTGAGGAAAAGCTGTGGTCATTACAATAATCATTTTATTTTCACTTTCAATACAATATTCAATAAGTTACATAAGATATTCAACACTACTGATGCATACTGATTATACAGTACTGTGCAAAAGCTTTGGGCATTCTGTGTTTTTTATGTTCTGTTTGTTCTTTTAAGTTTTAATGTTCGCTGCAGTTTGTAGTTCTACAATTACAGACCGTAGTCCATCTGTTTCTCTAAATACGTTGTTCGTCCCCTTTACTCTGTTCTCTAATGGTCAGGAAAACCACAGGACCAGCACAGATCAGGTACTATGTGGGTGGTGGATCATTCTCAGCACTGCCGTGACACTGATGTGGTGGTGGTGTGTAGTGTGTGTTGAGCAGGTATAATCGGATCAGACACAGCAGTGCTGCTGGAGTTTTAATACACTGTCCACTCACTGTCCAATCTACTAGACACATTCATCTGTTTGCTTCATTTTGTAGATGTAACGTCAGAGATAGTAGCTCATCTGTTATAGCACAGTTTGTGTTCGTGATCGTCTGATCTTTCATGAGTACTCACAGCATCTGGCAGCTTCATCAGAACGCCATGTTGATCCTTCTACAGTCCAAAGAAGCTTAATCAGGAATGGTCTTTTTGGAAGGGTAGCAGCCAAGAAACCACTTTTTTGGAAGGGGAACGTGGTGAAAAGGCTAAGATGTGCTAAAGCTCATGAAGCTCAACAGTGGAAAAGAGCATTATGGAGTGACTAATCCAAGTTTGAAATTTTTGGGTCCGCTTGTCGACAGTGTTATATATGGCCATTATACCATTGCTAAAACAACAAGTCTAATGGTGGCCTAAGACTTTTGCACAGTACTGTATGTATCACAAGATCTACAGTGGTACAGTTTTTCAGTTAATTTTCTTTGTTAAATCAGAGCTCACCCCTTCCATAATTCCTCAGGCAGCACAGTCGGATGACTACTATCCAATGATGCTGACTGAAACACAGCCCTTGTTGCATTATGAAATGAAAAAGAAAACAGTTCTCCCAAGACATGAATTTCAATCAGTAAAAGCTGAAAAATACAATTTTAGCATCAGGGTAATGACACTGCAAAGTGAACTAATATTTTTTTTGACATTTTAAATGTATTTATTGCTTTATGAGTGTGTTAAAATTGTATTATGTGATTAACATATTTTCTATATTATTGATATATTTATTCATAACGTACATACTTGTTTATATACTTTATATAGCATATTTCTTCCTCCATAGCATCCAGGAACATATTTCTGCTTACAGGACATGTTCCTCAGATCAGAAAGAAATACATATTAAAAAGATTGCTACTTAACTATGCCAATACAGAGTGGTAAATATGTTTTTATGAAAAAAGCTTAATTAGTATTTGCATATTAAAGGCTATTAACACAGAAATATGAATCATCTAGTCCAGTCACTGGCTTAGAAATGTACACTCACCAGTCACTTTATTACACACACGTTTCTACACTACTTGTCTATTTTATCAGTTCAACGTATTATATAGTAGAAGCACTGTGTAGTTCTACAATTACAGACTGTAGTCCATCTGTTTCTCTACATACTTTGTTAGTCCCCTTTACTCTGTCCTCCAATGGTCAGGACCCCACAGATCAGGTACTATTTGGGTGGTGGATCATTCTCAGCACTGCAGTAACTCTGTTTTGATGTTTTTGTGGTGTGTGTGTGTGTGTGTGTGTGTGTGTGTGTGTGTGCTAAGCTGGAATGCCTGGATCAGTCACAGCAGTGCTGCTGGAGGTTTAAACACTGTGTTCACTCATTGTGCACTCCATTAGACACATCTACCATATTGTTCCACCTTGTAGGTGTAAAGTCAGAGAAGCTCATCTGTGTTTCCACAGGGTGCTGCCTATACGACAGAGGTGGACATTTTTGGTTTGTGGACTATTTTTAGTCCAGGAGTGAAACTGAGGTGTTTAAAAACTCCAGCAGCACTACTGTGTCCGATGTAATTGTACCAGCAAAACACACAGTGACACACCACCATGGCAGTGTCACTGCAGTGCTGAGAATGATCCACCACCCAAATGGTACCTGATCTGGGCTGGTCCTGTGGGGGTCCTGACCATTAGAGAATAGAGTCAATTGGATGAATAAAGTATGTAGAGAAACAGATGGAGTACAGTCTGCAATTATAGAACTACAAAGTGCTGATAACATGGACAATGAGTGTAGAAACAAGCAAGTGTACCTAATGAAGTGATTGGTGAGTGTACTTGCAAATAAGCATTTTTTCTAACCATTTGTTTGGTTGCTAGCTATAGGAATTGTGCTATTTCTAAAGAGAATCTTAAGAGAACTGAATATTAGCAGTGTAGCTGTAATGAAACATGCTGCAGTATAACAGATGCAAATTGTCCTGGCTATTCTTCAAAACCTTGAGAGTCTACTGCCTTCGCACTGACAGCAATCATTCTGAATCCATAATGGTGGTGTTTTCTTTCCCTCTGTGCTGTTTTAAACATTTGAAATTTGTGTTTCACATGTCAGACCCGATGAAGGACTTGAAATTTTCCAGTCCCATCTACCACTGTATATTTTATGTGATGCATGGGACACATTATCCTAAAGTCTTTCTCACACTGTTGAAAAAGTTTTCAGAGGGGTTCGGCTGAATTATTGAGACCAGTATTGGTATCAGTACTAGGTATTGGCCAATACTTGGAGTGCTAATGTCAGTATCAAAACTGGTAAAAATTAGACTGGTGCACCCATTTGTACTTGTATAAATAAATTAAAAATGGATAATAGTCACCCTACAGGTCACAGTGGCAGAGCAGTTCTTGGCAGATTTGTGCTTTGGTAACAGCCATTAGTTTCAGGAACTGAGAGTAGTTATTCTGGTACAAGTTTCTAGCAGAGAACTGAAACACTCCAGCTTTCTATAGAGAGCTGGTGTAGAACTGTACCTTCTTTAATTTTAGAGCCATCTCAACCTTCTTATGCTGTGCATATTGCGTCAGCTTCTCTTGCCTGTGCTTGGTGAAACCCCAAAGCTGCACATGGTAGCAATTTTCCAACTCTCCATAGCTCATTCACAACGGGAAGGTGATTCTGAAGTTGCTTTTCCATCTGCAGAGTTGAATCAAGTGTACTAGCCTGGTACTGGAGTTCAAGACCCCATAACGTCAGAGTAAGAATGTTGTACTTTTTCATAATTGTAACTACTTTATTGGGAAACCCCTTTGCACATGTGTTTTTATTCACTATTATAAACCTGATTTGTCCCGAAATGTTTTTTTTGAGCTCCTGAGAGCCACTTCCTACCTCAGCACTTTTACTCTGAGTTATTCAATGCATCTCAAAGTAATGTAGTATGCACTAGGCTTGGGTGGTGTTAAATGTTCATACTCTTGTGTTGTAAGAATTATTTTTGTTTGTTTTCTCGATCTCCCTATAAATACTGTGTTTTCTGAGAATGCCATTTCTGTTCACGCTTTGTAAAGGCACAATATGAACGTTTTTGAAATCCATACAGCTGAGTGGTGAATAAAAGGATAAATTGGGGTCTGGTGGCTCAGTTTGGGTACGTGTGTCACCTTGAAGGAAAGGTTTACTGCAAATCACTACAGACATAGTGCGACAGCTCATCAGTTCAACTATGGTGGAAAGTTGTCGTCGCGATGGGAATATTTTGAGTCAACAGTGCAGAAGGAGTCATTGAGTAGTTTGAGTATAGGTGCTTTTGCACCAAAACAATTCTAGTTTGGGAGGAACTGAGCAACCCTGAGAACGACATTAGATTTAAAGGCTTTTTTGGTTTGCATTCGCACCGGCAGTAGGAATGCCGTGTGACGTTGAAGTGACGTAAGCCACTTGAATTTCGCTTAGACAATTAAAAATCATGTATTTCCTGCATCACGTATGATCAGTAAATCCAGTTTTTTGGTCCAAGATCTGACTGGTGTACAAGTTTATTTAAACATGGCGGAGCTTAGCACAGGTGCTTGTGCCTGGACCAGTCACTATACACTTGTGGCACTACATGTGCATCAGTCACCGCATACTTGTGTCACTCAGGGGTTCTATGCACTGAGTAAAGACCCTGCTTTGAAGTAGGAGCTAAAACATTCCATCTACACGCCGTTCTAACAACTCCAATCATCCCCAGTTCCTGCGGTGTGAACACTCGAGGAAGGGCCACAGTTCTAAGAACTATGTAAAAGTTCCTCCAGTGCAAAAGTGCCTAGATCTCAACCCAGTTGATCCAGCCATTTGAATACATGGGCTCTCCACCACTGTCATTAAAACATTAACTGAAGGGACAGCTCATGGAGGAATGGTCTTTCCTTTATCTTTTCTAGTGCAAGAGACTTGTAGAATCGGTTCTGGTTGCTCAAGGTGCTCCAACACCTTATTATGGTACCAAAAATACCATTTAATTTGTCACCCATCTGTATTTATTGCTATAGTGTGTCATATGTATAAGTTCTTCATTAGCACATTTCTGACTTAAAAATCTCCTGAGATTTGATTTATTTTATTTTATTTTATTTTTTTAATTTACAAAAAACTTTCATTTTCCATACCTGCTTTCATGGTTCCTGGGGTAGGAACCAGCCCTGAACAGGGTGCCAGTCCATCGCAGGGTATATGCATGAGCACTAGGGCTGTAACGATGCATCATAGAGATTGATGTCATATGTTATGTTTATTATGCCATCTAATGCAATGGCATATATTTTTATTTTTATTTTTTTTGAAAAACAGAAGTCGTCATCCTAAGCATTTAAAACTCCTAATTTCTGTTCATTTTTTGGTTTAAATTTTTATACAGAAAAGTACCCTCTTTTGAACTGTTATTGTTCAAAAGGAAATGTTTTCACTTGGATATTTATGATATGCTGAAGCTACAATAGAGCATTTTATTTACAATTTTAACTTCTGTAGTCATTTGTTTTAATTGCGGGGAATAAACAATTTTTTTTAAAGACTTCTTAAAGAAATGTGCATTGTTTATGCAATAAAAAAAAAAATCATAAGAAAATCAAATGGAATCATGAGCAGAGTGTATCGTTACACCCCTAGTGTGCAAACACACTGCCTCACATTGGGACACTTTAGAGATGTCCGTTAGTGCATGTCTTTGGAGTGTGAGCTGAAATCCACACATACATGGGCCAGGACTCCAACCGAGGGCTTTTGGAGCTGTGAGGTGATGACACTAAACACTGGGCCACCATTTTAGAACAGAATTCAAATACAAACAAAACAGCAAGCTACTCTAAAACGAAGGTTAGACAAGTGGAATTTAAAAGTAAGCATTATGAAAAGTCAGGATGCAAAATTCAATAAGAACACGAAAATAATGATCCATTTAAGTGTCTAATGACCCAGCCAACTAATCTAAAATTAATTCACACTTCTGAGTTCACAGTTTGATAAATTATGTTGGAATTTGTGACATTTTCAAGTCGCATTCATTGTTGCATTATGTGAAGATCTCTGTCGGTGCCCATGTAGACAAACACGTACTCGTTTTGTCGCATGCTGCTTATAGCCTAATTGTGAGTAATGTCAAAGCAGTTAGGATCAGAAGCTTTTACTAATTTAACTTCACTGGATTAGCAACAGTAGCTTTGTTGTAGTTCATTAACCGGAGAAAAATCATGATCCGAAAAAATCAGTACTGCATGGCAATGAGATGAATCTTCTAAATGGCGTGAACAGTAATGCAGATTTTCTAAGGGTTGGTCCAAATTAATGGTATTTCAGGTGTACCCCCAAGCCTAGTGTATGTTTATAGAGCCCTTTGAGCACAGATGGTAGTCCTATTATGATCTGAAATTCAACTGAATTGGCCATCTAGCTCAGTAGATCAAGAATAATATGTGGATCCAGATTTCACATGCTGTTTGTTTTTGTTTCTTTGTTCTATTACCCGTTACTGCAATGCAATTTTCTGCTAGTACTAAATCTATGGGACTGTCATAACTCCTCTTGTACGTTTTGAGAATTCGGCACATCAGTCAATACAATCAGAGGGACTGACACAAGAGCATCTAATCTCTCTGATATGTGGACCTTTTTCTATTGATTTGTTTTTATATTCTGATTTATGTACATTTTCTAACTTGGTTGAAGTCATATTGTTTACTAACATGCATAATTGAAGTTGGGAGTCATTTTTCTTCTGCTTATATGCTTCTGTTTACACATTTGCCTTTCCTATGCGCACAACTTAAAGCTAAACCTGTTAATGGCCTCATTTACACCTTACCGTAGCACGTGTTTGTGTTGTTGATCTGGTCATAATCAGAAAGCATTCAACAACATTCAAATGTAAATGTTGTGATCTGAATTCGATTAAATCAACCAGGGCACTTACAGAGGTTGTTTGAGGATTCTGGTCTGCAAAGTGAAGTAGGAATGCGTGAGTGTGGTATTAAGGAAACAGTACCTACTCATCACATACAATATCAATCAATTCTTCCATCAAAACATAGCAATGACTCATGCGAGGGGGATTCCTGCAGACAGAGCCTGTTGCCTGTTAACAGACAAAAAATACCACTAATTACCAGATAGAAGCACGATTTTTTTTTTTAAACAGATACCCATATCCAGATGGAGATTCTAACATGAGGTGTAAATGAAGCCTTTTTTCCCTTCTGTTTTGTCAGCTGATTTGTGTGTATCCATTTATCAATGTAAAATGTTATTTATTTTGATTTTATAAACGTGAAGGTGACTGTGCTGGGCTGTGTCACATTTCACTGTTTCTGCATAAAAATAAGCTTTTTCTCCAAACCTCCCAGATACTCCAACTATATGTTTAAAAAATGTCTAATAAAGAGTGACTTTTAAACATGTCTGCGTTTTGAAATAAACCTGCAATAATTGTTACTGTAATTTTTACTTGTAAAAAGATTTAATTTGACTGCATGTACAGAATGTAATAATTGCCTACTATCCCAGCAGATATTATAGAATCACTGCACAGAGAATGTTTATCCAGATTTATATTTATATATATATATATATACACAAAGCGAATAAACAAAATCACATGTAAATGTCAGCAAAACAAATTTTGTTTAATAGCTGAACATTCTGGTTTTGTGATGTATACTTCAAACAATTTAAATGAAAATATTTAAATTAATGGTGTGTCATGTAGCTCATGTAGAGGAAAAAATATGGAATTACCTTAATTTGGATTTAAATGGAAGTACAGTGCCTTGCAAAAGTATTCGGCCCCCTTGAACTTTTCAACCTTTTGCCACATTTCAGGCTTCAAAACATAAAGACATGAAATTGTAATGTTTTTGTGAAGAATCAACAACAAGTGGGACACAATCGTGAAGTGGAACGAAATTTATTGGATATTTTAAACTTTTTTTTTTTTTTTTTTAGAAATAAAAAACTGAAAAGTGGGGGGGCGTGCAAAATTATTCGGCCCCCTTCACTTTCAGTGCAGCAAACTCACTCCAGAAGGTCAGTGAGGATCTCTGAATGATCCAATGCTGACCTAAATGACTGATGATGATAAATAGAATCCACCTGTGTCTAATCAAGTCTCCGTATAAATGCACATGCTCTGTGATAGTCTCAGAGTTCTGTTTAAAGCACAGAGAGCATCATGAAGACCAAGGAAACACACCAGGCAGGTCCGAGATACTGTTGTGGAGAAGTTTAAAGCCTGATTTGGATACAAAAAGATTTCCCAAGCTTTAAACATCTCAAGGAGCACTGTGCAAGCGATCATATTGAAATGGAAGGAGTATCAGACCACTGCAAATCTACCAAGACCCCCGGCCGTCCTCTCTAAACTTTCAGCTCAAACAAGGAGAAGACTGATCAGAGATGCAGCCAAGAGGCCCATGATCACTCTGGATGAACTGCAGAGATCTACAGCTGAGGTGGGAGACTCTGCCCATAGGACAACAATCAGTCGTACACTGCACAAATCTGGCCTTTATGGAAGAGTGTCAAGAAAAAGCCATTTCTCAAAGATATCCATAAAAAGTTTGCCACAAGCCACCTGGGAGACACACACCAAACATGTGGAAGAAGGTGCTCTGGTCAGACCAACTTTTTGGCCACATTGCAAAACGTTATGTTTGGCGTAAAAGCAACACAGCTCATCACCCTGAACACACCATCCCCACTGTCAAACATGGTGGTGGCAGCATCATGGTTTGGGCCTGCTTTTCTTCAGCAGGGACAGGGAAGATGGTTAAAATTGATGGGAAGATGGATGGAGCCAAATACAGGACCATTCTGGAAGACAACCTGTTGGAGTCTGCAAAAGACCTGAGACTGGGACGGAGATTTATCTTCCAACAAGACAATGATCCAAAACATAAAGCAAAATCTACAATGGAGTGGTTCACAAATAAACGTATCCAGGTGTTAGAATGGCCAAGTCAAAGTCCAGACCTGAATCCAATGGAGAATCTGTGGAAAGAGCTGAAAACTGCTGTTCACAAACGCTCTCCATCCAACCTCACTGAGCTCGAGCTGTTTTTGCAAGGAAGAATGGGCAAAAATTTCAGTCTGTCGATGTGCAAAACTGATAGAGACATACCCCAGCGACTTGCAGCTGTAATCGCAGCAAAAGATGGCGCTAAAAAAAAACTATTAATGCAAGGGGGCCGAATAATTTTGCACGCCCCACTTTTCAGTTTATTATTTCTAAAAAAAAGTTTCAAAATATCCAATAAATTTTGTTCCACTTCACGATTGTGTCCCACTTATTGTTTATTCTTCACAAAAAAAAACAATTACAATTTCTATTCTTTATGTTTAAAGCCTGAAATGTGGCAAAAGTTTGAAAAGTTCAAGGGGGCCGAATACTATGGCAAGGCACTGTACAAGATGCCCATATTTGTTTTATTTAAATAAATGTGTATAGTTAGGATGCAGGTTAGGATGGCAAAGAGACTCGGACGTCCACTCAGCCATTCTGACACAATGTATGGCGAAACAGCATTTCATTAGCTTTTTAAATCCCAGTGGTACCTCCTATTCGGGCTGGGCTTCACACAAGCATCACTGGTCGTGTATATGGAAGGGAAGGCCAGATGGGGGAGATCAACGTCTTTTGCTGCAACAGGGACCCCTGTCCAGCCCTGCAATGGTCTGCCACTCTGTTCAGGGTCCTTGCTCACTTGGGAATTCCGGGATAGGATCCAGAACCGCCCACCCCTTAGACTGTCCAGGATAAACTGGTTAAAACCTGGAGTAGGAGGGATTGTTATTGTTAATGTGAAGAAATAGTAAAACAATATTAATCACCCAAAAGACATAAAATAAATATGAAAACAGCAAAAGACTTCTTTAAAGATTTTTCTGGATGTTGATGTATGCAAGTGTTTAGTATTACATGAAATCTTGGGAAGCAGCAGAATTGTACTGAATTACATGGACCTGGTGAGGGTTGTCCATGCTTACTTTGATCCCTTCAGAGTCCTGATGACTTAAGTCTTGCTGTGCATGTGTTGCTCCAGCAGGTCTGTGTTCACCTGTATTGATCCAGGACAGCTTATCAGTCCCTACATTACCCTGAATACAGAACAGAGGACCCAGAGTTTCAGACTTGTTAATCAGGTAAAGACAGCTTCAGTGCAATTTTACTATGACATACACTCACATAAACAGGATTAAGAAGTAGACGATGAAGCGAAAATTACGATTCTTGACCCATTAAGATTGGTACAGCCAGGATGTCTGATCATTTCAAAATGCTGTGAGCGCCAGAATTGCTGGCACTCTTGGTAAAGATGAGTTAAATATTTAATTAGCTTAATCTCACACTGAAACTGTGTTGAAATTATTTGTTGTTGTTGGTTGGTTTTTGGCACAGATTCCAACTAAGCTGACTGTAACCAGAGCTTCATTACTCTTTGCCAAACAATATTCTGTAATTTTTCAAAAACATGAGTGCAAATCATCACCACGTATAATAGTTTTCTCTAACGATCTCATTTAATCTAAGAACCATAGGGTAACAGGATTCTGGTGAACATAGTTGCAACAAGATGCTGCTTTTTAAAATAATCTTAAGTATGAATCTGGATCTTTAAAATCATATAGTCTAAGAATTTTATTTGAAACAAATGAAAGTAAAACTTATTATGGGGACACCCTTGCCTGTGGTGCACACCACAGACCCAGCTCCCATTTATCCAAGTGGGCCTGTAACTTGGGAGTCCCCAGTTAAGAACTGGGACAAGACCGTGACAAGACCCAGAACTGAAAGGTGAGCTGTGCATGCAGGCGGCTTCTACAACACGGGCATCGGTGTGATGTCTAGTCCTCATTTCTTGGAAATGGCAAGTGAGCAACTTGCAACAAAAGTAAGGAGTTAAAATCTGAAATGGCTCAAAGGTAAAAGTGCTGGTTCATATCCCACTTCTGATGAGGCAAAGTTTATCTACCCTCCGACGAAGTGAAGTTTGAGCTGTATGGAAAACCCTTGTAGTGGTCATCCTTGTGGGAGCACAAGTATCGTGTCCCACCCTTGCTATATCACGGAGCAAATGGTTGGCCGATCTCTGTCAAGTCAAGTAAAGTCAAATTTATTTATATAGCGCTTTTTACAATACAGCATTGTTTCAAAACCTTACTTGTTCAAGCCTGAGGCGACAGGGGCAAGGAAAAACTCCCCAAACGTTATAGGGAAGAAACCTTGGAAAGACCAAATAGGGTCCCATCCTCCTTGAGCAGCCTGGATGTTAAATGTAAGAATTAAAGAAAATATACTACCTAAAAATAGAATAGAATAATATATAAGCTAAGATGAAATAAACAAAGTACAAAATAATAAATAGTATTACAAAATAGAGAATAACAACTAGAGGATATAAATGTGTCCAGGGGGTTCCAGGGGGTATTCTGGGCCCTGGATGTGTTCCCCTATGATCAGGATGGCAAAGGACACCTGCCTTCCAGCTGTGTATACAGTGGGGCAAAAAAGTATTTGGTCAGCCACTGATTGTGAAAGTTCTCCTACTTAGAAAGATGAGAGAGGTCTGTAATTTTCATCATAGCTACACTTCAACTGTGAGAGACAAAATGAGAAAAGAAAATCCAGGAAATCACATTGTAGGATTTTTAAATAATTTAATTGGAAATTATGGCGGAAAATAAGTATTTGGTCACCCACAAACAAGCAAGATTTCTGGCTCTCACAGACCTGTAACTTCTTCTGTAAGAAGCTCTTCTGTCCTCCACTCGTTACCTGTATTAATGGCACCTGTTTGACCTCGTTATCTGTATAAAAGACACCTGTCCACAGCCTCAAACAGTCAGACTCCAAACTCAACCACTGTGTGACAATGATGTCTCATGCTCCCTGAACCACAGTTTGACCCTTCTGAAACACCCAAGCGTCCTTGGGTATCTTGAAAGGCGCTGTACAAGTGGAAATTATTATTATTATTATTATTATTATTATTTTCCACCACCACAGGATGTGTCTTTCGACATGGTTGTTTAACAGAAGAGAAGCTACTCACTGCATCAGTTAGGGTTGATGAAACATAATCACCACTACAGTAATTATCCAATGGGAGGCTCTTTTTTTAAACTCTTTAACAATTTGCCTAGTTAAATCTAGTTTGTGACCTTTTTTTGGTTGGGCAGTGTAATACACAATACAATAATATAATAATAAAATATACACAATATGCCTATGATCGTGCCCAAGTTCTTCTTCGTCGTACCATATTGGTGGATTATCACCACCGACTGGATTGGAGTGGTGCGACCCATGGAAGATCACACCATTAAGTGTTTTATTTAGGATGCACATGTTCTGAGATTTTGTTCGAATTTGGGTCGAAAAAATTCAAACAAACTGTTCGATGCCTAAATTGTTCAATTTAAGAGGTGTTCGAATTCCATGGTTCCACTGTACATTTATCATAGCTGCTCTAATATGTTCTGATTTAGTTACAGAAGTGACAGCAGTCAGACTCTTGCCACATTATGATGTACATTGTGTTCCAGAGCACCCATAAATCTATTTTGAGAGAGAATAGCTTCTTAAATATGTAAGCCAGACATGTCTGAACTACACAGTCTGGGGCGGCATTATATATTTATACATTATTCTTTCTGGGAGGTGCTGCTGCAGGGTTATATTTAATCATATATAAAGTATAGATTATGCAATGTCAAGTACTTAGCAGATACCCTGAATATGTAACATTGTGATATTGATTTGTTTGGTTATAATACCATACAATTCAATATGATATTATAATACCACAGTTTGTGCTATAGTGTGATGTTAGCGCTGTTTTGAAGCTCTGTGTGTTTGTATGTATTACAGAGAAATCGAATGCTGAAAAGCATAAAGAAGAAGCTCCAGTTTGTGGTCAGTGTATCTAGGTGAACTATGTTCTGGAGTGGAACAGCACCCCATCTCTTCTTTAAGTTAGGGTCAAATGTGAAAGGAGATGGACATAGGTTGTTATGGATCTTGTGAGTTACAGTTTGTGTGATGATACACACGAGTGTTTGTTCTGTTTCCAAATCTATGGAGAAAGTTCAGTTGGTTTGAGAACATAGTGTGAGTATGATGTATTACTTCAGCCAGACCCATTGTTTAAGTATATTGTGAACATTATATACCAATTGTGTTGACTTTTTGGTATTTGTAACGTTGTCTTTGCTTTTTATGTTGTATTCTGTAGTTTTTAAATAAATGTATCTGCTGTGAATCTATTTGTCTTTACCAGTGATATTCAAACTTAATTAGATTCCTTTCTTTTTTTTAAATGTTCCCTTTTGCCTCTCCAATTTGGCTTGTTTGCTGCAGATTTGTTGGCTCGACATTTGTTTTGTGAATCTCAGGTTCAACCACATCATGGTGCAAGTTTGCATTTGGACCAGGTGACTTTGAGGGCACTACACTGATTTACATTCAACTCATTGTCATGTTAATAGAACCAGTTTGGTAGTGATTAATACTTGGATAAGTAATATCCATAAAGGGATGCACCTGGTCAGGAATTCGGACTGTATCACATGAAACCGGTCTCGGATTTGCTTCGGCCTTGCATGTTTGGTCTCGGTCCCCCAAGATTCTGGTTTGGTCTCATTTGAGACATGCTGCAGTTTAGTATTTTATTTATTTACTGCCACCAAAGCGAAGATGCCGTTTTGCATTACATTTTTTCGAACTGTGGTTGAGTTACAAACCATTTACTAGTGTATTTAATAGTGTGAAAAACCAGTGCCATGGTTTGAAAATTAGTGGCCTGCTAATGTAAAACTTACTGCCTGAATCCAGTGCACATCAAAGCACAATCTTGCGGCAATTTCATGATGGGACGATGGCCAAGGTGACACTTGAGTAATCAGATAATGGGAAACATCCGGGTTTACATGACTCGGGCGGAAATCGGATTTCTACTTTACAACCAGCCAATAAACTCACAGAAATATGTGACATAAACTTCAAAATGTAATGTTAAATCTAATTCTTTGCTTTACTGAGTACTGCGTTTAAGAGAATCCACAAATTGTTCGATAGCCGTATCGCTGCCTTTAATTCCGTGACACGTTTAATTCTGGGATTGCCAGATCCCGCGAGAAACAAAATGTCACAGCCAGTGGAAAAAGGAGGATAAGTAAAGCTAAGCTGTTAGAATAGGCAGACCTGGCCACCGTGGCGAGTAACTGGAATACATGCTATGAGTAATCAGATTACTGGGTGAAATCCAGCTCTCTTTATCGGATTTCTTAATCTGATCTCTAGATCACAGTATGCTGTATACACGACCACTTGAATAGTCAGACAACTGCAGAAATGCAACTATGATCAGATTATTATGTGGAGGATGAAAGTGGATTGGCTGTGGCCTTGACATCAGAAGGTTGCAGGTAGTGACCAAGCTCCAGTTAGTCCATGTGTTGGAATTTCAGTATGCAGATGACTTTGCCCTATTATCCCACATGCTGGAAGCCCTACAGTCCCTTCTCACAGGTGCTGTTAGAGTACATAGCAGTATGGAACTGTCTGTGAATATCATGATGGTCATCAGACCCCCCCACAAGAGGCAGCAGTATCTCAACAACATTTGGAATATTAAAGAGAAGGGTATTCAGCAACCTTTATCTTCTCACCATGATTGCTGTCTATCAGGCAATCTACATCTATGTCCTCCTCTACAGCTGTGAAACCTGAACAATTTACATTAGCCACGTAAAGAATTTGGAATATTTCCACATCAAATACCTGCAGCGCTTATTAAAAGTGACATTGAAATACCTGAGATTATGCAGAAAAGCTCACTGCTGTAGCATCAACTACATCATGGACATCGTTCAGCTGGAGCTTACAAAAAAAAAGCTGAAAAACCATTTCAAAACCTGTCTCTAGAAATCCAAATAAAAATGCAGTGTTTCTTACATTTACTTTTATTTTGTTGCAGAGTATGAACCCAAAATATTCAATGTTTTGTCTGGTCAGCTTCATTTCGTTTGTTAATATCCAGCCATTCCTGAATTCCAGGCCTGTAACACATTCCAAAACAGCAACTAAAGCATTTATCACACTCACACCACTTAAAAGGAGTTTTGTCTAACAAGTGGTGAAGTGTTTCAGGTGTTATTTTGACCCAATCTTTCTGAAAACACACCCTATGATGTGCAGCCATTTTTCGATTCACAGTTCTCCACACATTCTCCATTGGTGACATATCAGGATTGCAGGCAGGCCAGTACCTGTATCTTCGTCTTCATGCCATGCCTTTGTATTTTGTGCAGCATGTGGTTTTGCATTCTCGTTGAAACATGCTTGGACGTCCATGGAAAAGGTGTCGTCCTGAAGGCAGAAAATGCTACTCTAAAATCTCAGTGTACTTTTCTGCATTAATGCTGCATCACAGAAGTGTAAATTAACTTTGTCAAGGGTGCTGATCCAACCCCATACCATGACAGAGCCTGGATTTTGGACTTGTTGCTGATAACAGTCTGGATGGTCCTTTTCGTCTTTGGTCCAGAACACACAGCATCCATTTCTTCTTAAAAAGATCTGGATTACTGATTCATTTGACCATAATACACATTTCCACATGGTCCATCTCAGATGCCTCCAAGCTCAAAGTCGATGCCGCTTCTGGTTATGGTTAACAAAAGGCTTCTGTTTTGCATTTGTGAATGATAAAGGTTTGATAAAGTAATCCCTTGCCCATGTGGTTGTATTAGCTATTGATGAATGATGGTTCTTTATGCAGGGCTGTCTGAGGGATTGGAGATCACCCCTCTTCAGGTTAGGCTTGTGCCCTTGCCCTTTACACACTGAAATTTGTTCAGATTCCTTGAATTCATAGTGTCTGCAGTGAAATAAAAGACAAAGTAAATGTAAGGAACACTGCATTTTTTAATTCGTGTGTGTGTGTGTGTGTGTGTGTGTGTGTGTGT
Organism: Ancistrus triradiatus; assembly: GCA_025084515.1. Taxonomy (NCBI): domain Eukaryota; kingdom Metazoa; phylum Chordata; class Actinopteri; order Siluriformes; family Loricariidae; genus Ancistrus; species Ancistrus triradiatus. Next base: position 51,725 of record JAJAGP010001715.1, read on the forward strand.
GTCCTGTGATGTTCCAGCCTTGTTCCTTGTGCTGCCAAATGAGCCCTGGGCCCCTGCAACCCTGAATTTGACTGAGGAGGTTTGGATTGTGAGCGAGTTTGTCATTTTACAGTAGATTTACAACCATCATTTCAGTAATAATATGAAATTGTCTGTTACTTACCATTTAACATTAAGGCCAAGTTCGCAAAATAATATTTTATTAAAAAAAACACCATTGTAAGTTGACTTAGCTGTAGTTTATACTTTTTCTTTTCGTGACATCATTACCCAGAATGCTAAGCGGTTGACCTTCAGTGGGAGGAGACGTGGACACCGTTTGCAAGCATGGCTGCAGGGATACTCAGGAAAGGTGAGATACCTATATCAGTTTATTGTATTATTTCAGTTATCGCCCTTTATACAGCTAGATGTAAGCTGTTAATAATATATTCATTTCCGTCACATATCCATGTAGAGTAACGCGCTCAGTACGGTTAGCTGGTAAGTCTGCTGTTAGCGGGACATGCTAAGTAGCTGTATTTTGACAGATAACTTCTGACTTTACGAATTCGTATCTGTTTGTTTTTGTATATTAAATACGTCTGTTTGGGGTTTTATTTAATTCAGCACCCCCTAAAACAGCACAGCAGATTAGTTTTACAATCCAAAATTCAGTATTTGTTACATCAGACGTACCCCAAAATCGCGAGTGCGGGAGTATTGTACACTATACGGTAATATGTGAACCAGCTCGATTCATCTGCGATCAAATCTTTTAATGATGTTTCAGATCAGTCTCTTGCACTCTACTTACCCTCACCGATCACTTTATTAGTGATACCTTGTTTCTACACTCATTGTCCATTTTATCAGTTCCACTTAGCGTAGAATTGCATTTAGACGTTTTACAATTACAGAATGTAGTCCACCTTTCTCTATATCATTTGTTTTTCCCCTTTCCTCTATGTCAGGACCCCTACAGATCAGGTACTGTTTGGTGTGGTGGACCAGTCTAAGAACTGCAGTGACACTGATGTGTTGATGGTGTGTTAGGATGTGTTGCTGGGGTTTTAAGGACCTCACTGAGTGCGTTTACATGCAAATAATAATCTGATAACTGCAGAAAATCAGATTTTGTCAGTAATCCGATCAGCAAGTATACATGCACTTGAGTAATCAGGTAATGGGAAAGCTGTAGGTTTACATGAATTTCTACTTTGCAACCAGGCAATAATCTCACAGAAAAGTGTGACCTAAACTTCTAACCTAAATGACAAGGTGTGGAGATTTAGTGACCTAAATCTCCACAAAGTGTTCAATAGCTTTTTAGTGTGTAATAGCTTTTTAGATCCCTCATGAGAATCCTGAACCAGGTCTATGAAAATAAGCCCAAAAGAAGTGAAAACTCTATGAATAAGCAGACCTGGAAAATGCAGACTGAGAAAATCGATTGAAATCGGGTAACTGGTATACATGCACTGAGAAATCCAATTACTGAACTAAAATCCAGTTCTCTTTATTGGATTATTGAATCTGATTTCTAGATCGAAATATGCTGCATACATGACCACTTGAGTAATCGGATAACTGCAAAAGCTGACTATGATTGGATTATTAAGTGCATGTATACACACTCAGTGTCATTGCTGGACTGAAAATAGTCCACCAACTTGTGTGGGCACTGATAATGGATTAGAGGATGACTGGCTTAAACTGTGCAACAGCAGATGAGCTACTGTCTCTGACTTAACAAGTACAAGGTGGAGCAATATGGTAGATGTGTGTAATGGAGTGCACAGTGAGTGAACACGGTGTTTAAAGACTCCACCAGCACTGCTGTGTCTGATCCAATCATACCAGCACAACACACACTAACACACAACCACCACATCAGTGTCACAGCACTGCTGAGAATGATCCACCACCCACATAGTACCTGATCTGTGGGGATCCTGACCATTAGAGAACAGAGTATGTAGAGAAACAGATGGACTACAGTCTGTAATTGTAGAACTACAAAGAGCTATATGGTAAGAGGAACTGATAAAATGAACAATGAGTGTAGAAACAAGGAGATGTACCAAAAAAAGTGGCCGGTCAGTGTAGCATTTATGTCTAATAAAATATTTCTGTTGACCCTGTCTCATTGTGACTTCAGCTTGTTGTTTTGTTGGTTGTTATTTCAGTGATCCACAGCGCCCCCGGGGGTCGGATGGTTGGAGCTGTGATTTCCAGTAGCCGAGCACTCGCCACTGTTACCCGCTCTGCACCTGCTTTACACAATGAGGATTCTAGTAGGAAGCATAACTGATTTCATAATAGTTTTTGCTATGTTTTGGTCATGTTAAATAAATCAGGATGATAAGCAGACACGTGGCAGTAATTCATTATACAGTAGAGTCAAACCATGGTATTTAAGGTGCCTGGGGAAAATGGTTCATGTATTTAATATATGGAGAATGGCAGCATTTTGCTGTTTCCTCAGTCATCCTGTAGTCACTGCTTTCTACAAGAGTCTGGATCACTAAATGTTAAAATGTGGTTAAATTCAGTAGTCCCTTGACATATGGACTCCCGTTGTTCAAATGATCAACATATCCAGACCACTAACCAATCAGAAAGCCCTCTGCTCCACTACTACACAGGTATCATCTTAACTCGGCTTTTTTGGAGTTGAAATGTAGAGGAGCCAAATATGTGGGCAAATAACATGCACTCGCCAGCCACTTTTTTTTAGCTGCACCTGTTCAACTGCTTGTTAACGCAAATATCTAACCAGCCAATCACATAGCAGCTGCATTTACACATGTAGACATGGTCAAGATGACCTGCTGTAGTTTAAACTGATCATCAGAATGGGGAAGAAAGGTGATTCAAGTGACTTTGAACATGGCGTGGCTGTTGGTGCTAGACAGGCTGGTCTGAGTGCTTCAGAAACTGCTGATCTACTGGGATTTTCACACACAGCCATCTCTAGGGTTTGCAGAGAATGGTCTGAAGAGGAGAAAATAACTCTGTTTAAGAGATTTGCAAATCTGCGTCAACTGCTTGCTGTCCTGTCGATATGGACCAAACTCTCTGAGGAATGTTTCCAGCACCTTGAATCTATGCCACAAAGAATTGAGGCAGATCTGAAGGCAAGAGGTACCAACCTGGTACTTAGTGTACCTAATAAAGTGGTCAGCGGGTGTATATTGATATCTGTTTATCTCCGTATTCTTTATCAGAACCATTTTGCTGTAACACTGGGCGAATGGGGTTTTATTGTTACTATTTTGTTACGTTTTTGTTAATTAAGGCTTGTCGAGAAAGCTGAGGATCAAGCAAATTTTTCCCGTAAGGAATAATGTAAATTAAATTAGTCCATTTCAGAACTCCAGAAAGTCCACACTGTCTAAGCAAACAATGAGGACCGAGACAATTTTTTCTCGTCAAAATGTGTGGTTGAGAACCGTCAACCACCTTGGGCGATGTCTGAGGAAGAGAAGTTTGAACAGGGATTATGATCCCAGCACAGCACTGGCAAAGATGGCATACTGGCATAGTCTGTTCCTCTCTCACCTGCCAGTGAAAAGGAGACATTACCAGCTGCAAATTGGGCAGAGGCTCATGTCGGTCTGTGGCGCTCCTCGCTCAATGTGGGGGTCATTCAGAAGATGACTTGGAAACTGAACATGTCAAATTTGGAGAAAAGGGGTTCCCAAGGAGAACAGCAGTATTGCTCAATGTTGTGGTTGATGGAGACGGGGCTTTTTAAACATGTTATGCTTTTTTGTATGTTGACTTTGTTTGGCACACAGGTGTGAACGAAAAGCTCCTGAACTTTCCACTCACTCAGGCAGACTTCTTCAATGTGTCCGAACTCTTCACCATAAGGGACCTGTTTGAGGCCAGAGTGCACCTTGGCCACAAGAAGGGCTGCAGGCACAGGTAGATGCAGTTATTTTGAGGAAGCCATTTATTCACTTCAGTTCTTGGTTAAATGTTTTAACATAACATCTGTAACAGTCCATAGCTCACAGAGACACTGAGCAACACTCCAGCTGCTTTTAATTCTGCCTGAAGTCACCTGTTCAGGGCTTGTGCAAATGACAATCGGTAGACTGGACATCATTCATTTTCAGTGGCCTGATGAGGGATTTTCAGTGGTCATTTCAGTTGAAAATGCAGTATCTGTGCAAAAGTCTTAGGCCACCATAAGATTTGTTGTTTTAGCAGTGGTATAATGATCATATGTAATTCTTGCTCGGTCTCTTTAGTAAGATAAAAACAGAAAATAGAGAAAAAAAAATAGAAAAAAGCCTTTATTGCCTGCAGTATTTAGCGTGACCTCCCCTTACACTTGAGCAATAGCAGTATCTGGCCTCTTCATCAGGATGCCAAGTTGACCCTTCTACATTGTTAAGAAGCTTGATCAGGAATTATGTTTTTTGGAAGGGTAGCAGCCAAGAAACCACTTTTTCAGGGAGCTCACACTAAACACTGACTTTTGCCAGCAGAAGCGTTGTTCTGAAAAGTTTGTTTTTATTTATTTCGTGTACATATTTCCTGTAGTCTCTCTAAAGTCAAGTTAGAGGTTTTTTTTTTGTCACCGACTGATTTTGCAGCTAGGTTCCTTTTGAGATTATTTAAAATTATTTGAACAGACACTAACAATAATCAATCAGTACATAAAAAACAGCATAGTTATAAATATGTTTATAGCGGCTGTAAACTAAACAAAGTGGCTTTTTAAGTACTGTAATGGTATCTTGACTTCAAATGATGACAGCACATTTCATAAATTTATGTACAGTATTACATTTCTGTGTTATTTCAGTGTTTTGAATTTATGTTTTGGGAGCGCAGTCATTTGCATAGAACTCTGACAAGTGTACAAAAGTAAATAGTCCAAATCCGTCTGGAAAGGAGTGCAGCACAGTAAAATGAAGTGTTTCCATTATTTGTCCATTTATTTGGTCATATCTGTATGTCTACATGTACTGAACTATAAAAAGCACCTTTACCTGTACAATCCAGATACACATGGAATTTCCCACTTGGTGCTCACCCATTGGTTGTCTACGATGTTCACGTTGCTATTTTCATGAGCCTAGACCTAAGACTTATGATAATATTAAACACAGTTGATTTTATCGAAATGTCAAGACAAGAAAAAGACTGACTTAAGTAATCGTTTTGTGATAACATGGCAGCCTGAATTGTAATCGAATCGAATTTAATTGAATTGAATTGTGAGGGACCTAGTGAATTCCACCCCAACAATGATCTGTGTTTTGTGCCTCCAGCCTGGCCGGGCACTGCACAGGCACCATTGGCATTATCATCGGATTTCTGCTGGTATCCGACTATTCAAGTGGTCATGTATACAGCATACTCCGATCTATTAATCTGATAGAGAGCTGGTTTTTACCCTAGTAATTGGATTACTCATTGCATGTATACCAGTTACCCGATTATAATCGGTGTTTTCAGTCTGTGCATGTGGACGAGTGTTCCCACACCGTTGCCAGTTCCGCGTATTTCTAAAGACTTGGCTTTATCATGCTTCTCGATTGACTTTAGCAGTTAAAGGCAGTGAAACGACTATTGGGCACCTTTGGGGAGACTCTGGAACGCAGTATATACATGAGAACATGAATAATTTGATTATTTAATATTGAAGTTTGTGTCGCATCTCGCTATGAGATTGGCTGGTGAGTCATGTAAACACAGAGATATAACATTATCTGATTACTCAAGTGCATGTAAATTCAATTGGATTACTGACTAAATCTATCAGATTATTAAGTGTGTGTAAACTCTGTCTGAGGGAGACAGAGTTGGACAGGGATCTCCCTGCCACACCAACACTGGCCGTTTGAGGTGCCAGCACAGATGCCAGATTGAAACTGCAAGCTTTGTTCGTTCCTCTGTGCGCTGACTCTCTCTCTCTCTCTCTCGCTCATGCTGTAGGTTGATGGAGCAATATCTTTTTGGCACACGTCTGGATATGGACATTATCAACCTGGAGGAGACCGCGTCCCACCTGCAGAGGGCCCTGAACTTCACTGCACATGTGGCTTACCGTGGCGGCATTGTGCTTTTCGTGAGCCGGCGGCGTCAGTTCGCGCACCTGATTGAATCTACAGCGCGTCGCTGCAACGAGTACGCTCACACTCGCTACTGGCAGGGCGGTACCCTCACCAACACCAGGGCCACTGGGGTGCGGCCACCCGATCTCATCGTCTTTCTCTGCACGCAAAACAGCATCTTCCAGACTCACACAGGAGTGCGCGATGCTGCCAAAATCAACGTACCCACAGTGGGCATTGTCGACTCAGACTGTGACCCGAGCCTCATCACGTATCCGGTGCCAGGCAATGATGACACGCCGTCGGCAGTGGAGCTCTACTGCAGGCTCTTCAAGGTGGCCATTAACCGGGCTAAGGACAAGAGGAAGCAAATGGAACTTCTCAAAGCAATATGAGTGAGACCAGCAGAAAGTCCTAACATGACAACTTGAATAAGCAGGTAACTGCAGAAATCCAACTAGAATCGAATTATGAAGCTCACTGTTGTAAGCTTTATACGAAATGTCAAATTTCATTGCAGCTGTATTAATAGTAGGACTGGGCAGCATGGGGTATAATATTGATATCATGTTGGTACTTCAACTCAATGGTTGATGTAACTAACTTGGCTGTCTCTGGCTGGACATACTGGAAAGTGTTCTACTGATGTTTTGGTGTGATTGGAAAAGGTTATTTTTTGTATGGACTATGATGGCGAAGCGTTTAAAGGTCCACAGTTCAAATCCCACCTTGAGAAGACCCTTAACTCACAGTTGCTTTGATTGTAATCTCTCGGCTGTATCATTTGATAGTTGCTCTGGATAAGAGTGTCTGCTAACTGACATAAATAGTGCCAGCCAGGGAAACACATTTGTTCACTTGGCTTTCAGTTCTATAAACATCACATTGTTGCCCTGTTTATAGAATTGAAATGAAACCAGTTAGATGTACTGCTTACTGAACCACCTGCAGATATAATTGAGATGTTCAGTGTGTAAGCATTCACCAGGGAATATACAAACCCATATCAGCAAAAGTTGGGATGATGTGGAAATTGCAAATTAAAAAAATAAATGCACTGTGCCGTACTTTGAGTTTTATTGCATTGCAGACAGTGTGAACCTAGAGATATTTCATGTTCTGTCCAACTTCATTTCATTTGTTAATAAACTTCCATTTCTGAATTTCAGGCCTGCAACACATTCCAAAAAAGCTGGGAAAGTAAAGCCTTTTTTTGCACCGAAATTCCTCCAGATTCCTTAAATCATTTAATTATGTTATGAACTTGAGGGAGAAGTGTAAATCCATTCCAGTCTTTCTTTGAGGGGCATTGTTGCTAAACATTTCATTAATTTTCTTTTCAACATATTTATTGATAAACTGGAGATCCTCTGCCCATCTTTGCTCCTCAGAGACTCAACATTCACCTGTTGACATCACCTGTTTGAAATCATATTATTATTTGTTTGTTTGTTTTTGTTTTTTTACCTCATTACTAGACCTAAATTGCCCTGTCCCAAGTTTTTTTGGAATGTGGTGCTAGTCTGAAATGCAGGAATGGATGTCTGTTAACCAATGAAAATTAAGTTGACCAGAAAAAAAAAAACATGAAATACCTTCATACTGTCTGCTCTGATATTAAATAATAGCCAAAGTAAATGTAAGACACTGCATTTTTGTTTTTTGCTTCTTTTTTTTTTTATTATTAGCATTTTCCATGCCATCCTAACTTTTTTGATCTTAGGTTGTAAATGTGGATAAAGTAAATACAGATTTCCTTTAGTATTACTTTCGGTTACATTCTGCTAAAATGTCTGTTACAGATCTTTTTCTTATTGCCCAGCTGTAGTATCAAAACACAGTTATGAAGTACTCCTTGGTAATGAACTGATCATCAATCATGTAGGCCATGGTTTCAATTTCTGTTTCTTGTTTATGTTGTTTTCACACCTAACGTGCACTAAACCCAAATTAGCTTTTTGTCCAGCCCTGCATGCACTTTGTTGGTTGTCTTAGTCCAGAGTAAGCACTGTTATGTGACTTGTATGGTACCCTAAGAAAGTAAGATGTGATTGACCACAGTTAATACAAGATGCTGAGATTGTCATGTCCCATGCAAAAAAAAGTAAAATGAAGCCTTTCAATAACACCTAACACAAGTGAGATCTTGTGTTTTTAAATAAATAAACCAGATGTCCACCTTCATTCTGTGTAAGTTCTATACACTGATCAGCAACAACATTAAAACCACTGACAGTGAAGTGAATAACACTGACAGTGTGATGCTCTGGGTGATGTTTACGTTTATTTGTTTATTTAACGTCGCTATCGGCATCAGTGGCCATGTTCAGCGACATACACAAGGTTATCTCAAGTCAAGTCACTCATACACTGTCACAGTCAATGCCAATTTAGTGTAGTCAAATAACCTAACATGCATGTCTTTGGACTGTGGGAGGAAACCGGAGTACCCAGAGTAAACCCACGCAAACACGGGGAGGAAATACAGACTCCACCCTGGGATTGAACTCAGGACCTCTCTGGGTGATGTACTGCTTTAGGACCTGGAATTCATGTGGATGTTACTTTGACACACATCAATTATCTAGACAACATTGCAGACCAAATACACTTCATGGCAACAGTATTCCTTAATGGCGGCTGTCTCTATAAGTGGGATAATGTGCCCTGACACACTGCAAAATTGGAATGGTTTGAGGATCATAAAAAGTTCAAGGTGTTGACTTGGCATCCAAATTCCCCAGATCTCAGTCCGAGCATCAGTGGGATGTGCTAGAGAAACAAGTTCGATCCATGAAGACCCCAACTCTCAACTTACAGTGGGGCAAAAAAGAATTTAGCCAGCCACTGATCTCCTGCTTAGAAAGATGAGAGAGGTCTGTAATTTTCATCATAGCTACACTTCAACTATGAGAGACAAAATGAGGAAAGAAATCCAGGAAATCACATTGTAGGATTTTTAAAGAATGTAATTGTAAATCATGGTGGAAAATAAGTATTTGGTCACCCACAAACAAGCAAGATTTCTGGCTCTCACAGACCTGTAACAACTACTTTAAGAAGCTCTTCTGTCCTCCACTCATTACCTGTGTTAATGGCACCTGTTGACCTCGTTATCTGTATGAAAGACACCTGTCCACAGCCTCAAACAGTCAGACTTCAAACCATGGCTAAGACCAAAGAGCTGTTGAAGGACACCAGGAAGAAAATTGTAGACCTGCACCAGGCTGGGAAGAGTGAATCTACAATAGGCAAGCAGGTTGGTGTGAATAAATCAACTGTGGGAGCAATTGTAAGGAAATGGAAGACATACAAGACCATTGATAATCTCCCTCGATCTGGGGCTTCACACAAGATCTCATCCCATGGGGTCAAAATGATCATGAGAACGGTGAGCAAAAATCCCAGCACTACACTTAGGGAGCAAAGTAACAAAGGCTACCATCAATAACACACTACGCCAAGAGGGACTCAGATCCTGCAGAGCCAGGCGTGCCCCCCTGCTTAAGTGTACATGTACATGTTTTTTTTTTTCTCATTTTGTCTCTCATAGTTGAAGTGTACCTATGATGAAAATTACAGACCTCTCTCATCTTTCTAAGTAGGAGAACTTGCACAATCAGTGGCTGACTAAATACTTTTTTGACCCACTGTACATGACTTCTGGATCTGTTCATGATTGTTTTCTCACTTTCTGCATGAGCCAAATCATTGACCCCTCACACATCAAATGTTGTTGATTATCTTGTACAACAGCATGTTACACTTTTGGAATATATTATACGGTAAGTGTACTGTCAAGTCTTGTATGTGGGTGGGTGAAATGGGTAGTGTAAAGATCTGCAAGACATGGGTGAAATTGTTTCAGCCAGGCGACTGGCTCAGAGCATCTCCAAAACAAAAAGCACTATTTGAGCTGTTGTACAGTGCTAACAGTTTCCTAAGTGGCTATATTTTAGCTGAACTACAGTTTTTTCGATTGCTTAAACACTAAAACCAGAACTAAAAATTCAATTCAATTCCCCTAAACTATAAACTCCATTCCCCTGTTTTGACAAATGATTCAGATTAGTTGAACTGTCACTGCAAACAAATCCCTTTGTTTCTCATTGCCTACACCATGTGCTCGTGGGCGGCACGGTGGCTCTGCATATCCTCCCCATGTCAATGTGGGGTTACTCCCTCAATCCAAAGACGTGTTGGGTTAATTGATTATGCTAAATTGGCCTTGACTTGTGTATATATATGACTAGTCGATGTAACCTTAAGTGTGTCGCTGAAATGGCCACTGATGCTGATAGCAACATTAAATAAACCCAATAAACATACAAACAAATCATGTAGTCGTGTATGGTAAGCACTAGCATTCATATTGTTTAAGTCGGCAGAGCTTGAGCCCATTTGGCCCAATCAGAGAATTCAATAGACAATAGGACGCCATTGACTTCAGCACAGTGACATTCTTGGACCCTATAACACTATTCTCCTCTGGTTTCCTTAATGATCTAAGAAATCGTGAGTTCCTGCTTGACCAGAGGAGCCAGCACAACCAGAGAAGCCTTGCTTGTCGTTTGGGATAACAGGTTTTCTGCCTGTATACATTCCCATTGTAAACCCCATAGATGAGGTGCATTTTTGGCATGGCTGTGGAAAGTGTACGACAGAGAGCCTTAAATTTGTGTTCACCTCAACCAGGCCATGGCCAGGGGTGGATCAGGCATGCATGGGGATTTTTCCCTTCCTGGTTAGGACTAATATAGTCCGTGATAATGAGAGCGCAAAGACATGATGCTGGGGCAGAATATTTTTTGTCGTTGTTTAGTGTATTGCACTGTTCGATACATTAAGGAGTGAAAATGTGCAAATGTATATGTTATTTCTTGTTGTATTCATCAGGTGAAAAGGTTTTTGAAAGTGAGAACTATGTACTGTACAGCATTACATGTTGCCTGTATAACCCTCCAATGGGGTATGTTTACGCAATGAGCGACATCTGTAAACACTCTGAGATGTTGAAGAAAATGTAATTGCCCAGTTAAGAAGTGAAACCTAAGCCATGAGTTAATTTTTTATCTCAGGTCTGTTAAAGCATGTGCTTTAGCACTAACATCACTTCAAAAGTCATGCTGCAGTAACTGCCAGGCCACTCCCCTTAAATCCCTACCTCACTAATTACAAAGGAAGAAAACAGGTCACATGGACATACATGCTTTCTTCTGGAAGCAGGATTAAGAATGAGAGTGCGGTGACGATTTTGCACACTCAAGTCAAGTCAGATCTATTTATATTGCGCTTTTTGCAATGGAGCATTGTCTCAAAGCAACTTTACAAGTTTAGATCATCTTCTCATATCTACGTCCAATCCCAAATTGAGCAAGTCTAGGGCAACAGTGGCAAGGAAAAAGTGATATGAGGAAGAAACCTTGGGAGGACCAAGACTCAAAAAGGGACCCGACCTCCTTGGGCAGCGTAGATGATAAATCTAAGAATGAAACTAACTATAAAATGTGAGATATGCACATCGGCATTAAGTAGTCCGATACACAGTCACTCCAGGATCCTGAGTCTAAGCAGGAAAGTTGTTGGCAGCACTTCGTCCCCAGATAACCGGAGGAGGGAGAGAGTTACTGCCCTCTGGTGTGGCCTGGGTATGGGGGGGCTGGAGCTGATGACAGAAGTGCCGTCAACGACTTTCCTGCTTGGACTCAGGATCCTGGAGTGACTCTGTGTATTGGACTACTTAATGCCGATGTGTATATCTCTACGCCGCCCAAGGAGGTTGGGTCCCTTTTTGAGTCTTGGTCCTCCCAAGGTTTCTTCCTCATAACACTTAGAGAGTTTTTCTTTGCCACTGTCACCCTAGGCTTGCTCAATTTGGGATTGGACGTAGATATTGGGAGATAATCTAAACTAGTAAAGTTGCTTTGAGACCATGCTCCATTGTAAAAAGCGCTATAGAAATAAATATGACTTGACTTGACTTATAGTTACAGATAGTTTAGACCTGCAACACATTCCAAGAAAGTTGGTTCAAGGACAATTTCAGGCTATTAATGAGGTAAAAAAAAAACCAACAACAACTAAATAAAGAAGTGCTTTCAAACAGGTGATGTCAGCAGGTGATTATAATCATGATTTGGTACAAAAGCAGCATCCACGAAGAGTCTTTGAGGAGTGAAAATGGGCAGAGGATCTCCAGTTTGCCAATAAATGTTGAGAAAATTATTGAAATCTTTAAAAACAGTTATTATTCAGATTCAGTGAATCTGGAGAAAATTCAGTCCATAAAGGACTGAAATGCAGCACAGAATGCTGTGGCATATTATTTAGCAAAGAACCAGGGTTCTCCTGGGTCCATTGCAGACATCCACTTCTTCCACTCATAGTTGAGATTTTAACATCGGCATTTAACATGAAGCCTGCAGATCCCTACCTGGAGCACTGAATAGATAGATGGGTGGAAGGATGGAGCTTTATTTATTTATGCTAAAATTTAAATGAACAATTTGTGAAATTTAAGCCTTGTCCTCTGAACATCATTCTGATGTTGGGTTGAATCTTTCTTATGGGAATTTTAGATCTCATTCCTGGAAAGATCTATGGAATATATCCTGCATGTTTTCAGTTTCTTAACAATCATACACACTTTACGGCGTTCCCAGACACACTTCCTTCACACTGGGATGGTGTTAACACAAACCTGAAAATTCCAGGCCTTTTCACACAAATGCCGTCTGCATGAAAGCTATTTTTGTACCTGACTTTTACAATCTGGTTAGTTTCATGTTATGTCTTTAATATCATATTTAGGCTACTGTATTGGAGCACTGTATTGGACCCAACAGTAGCAGCAGATGGGATTTGAATCTTGGATCTTCTAGTCCAACCTAACTCATCACTTTTTGTCAGTCGCTGTCAGTATTAAAACTTCTCATTTTTATTCCCAGCTTCTGTACATTTCCACCTTATTTGGACCCCATATTTTTGTTGCTGGACCAGACTCCTTTACTCCCATCAGTGACGGACTGTAAAACTAACAGGACTTTTATTATACAGTGCTATAAATAACATGTTATTACTTTCCAACAAAGTTTTTCAAATTGATTTTATTTACAAAGAAAATGAATCTCACAGAGAGGAAACACTAAAAAAGTGTAGAGAAAGTGCAGTTAGAGTTCTGATGGCCGCTTCAGGCTTTGCTTAATCTCTACAAAACATTTAAATGGCACATTTACACATGGAGTCAGTTGTTGCATTTTAGACTAACATTTGTCTCAAGCCACCAACGTGGTGCTCAAACAAAAATGAGTGATGTCATATCCTACAAAGGGACTTAATGCCTGACACTGCACTAATCCTTTACGTATTGATACGGCACTGTCAGTAGATGGTAGATGGTTAGTGGTTCCCAAAGCGGGTGTGTGGAGCAGTTGGGTAGGGGGCAGCACAGCAACCGATTGAGGAATGTCTGAGTAGTACTTTTAATTGGTGTCATTTAAGTCTTAATTAAAGGTGTAATTTTGGCAGGACAACATTTCAGGTTTTAGTTTGTCTCTCAGACAGCTGATTAAGCGTTTTAATTGGCCATTTTTACTAACAGAGACAATTTTCAACAAAATATGTTGACAGCAGTGAATACTGTTACACAGTAAAAATGAGCGATACATGACACGTCAGTTGTAATAATTACGCTGTAAAAGGTGATTTTTCACTTTATTTTGTTTTGCTCAATAAGATGAGGCAGTTTTGTATTCATTTTCAGTGTTTAAAATAAATTCCAGTGGATTTTGTAAGCAAAAGATGTGAGGATGTGAGCGGGGAGTCAGAATGGGGAGCTGAAAATATCCTGGTCTAAAAAGGGGGTGCTGCAGAAAACGTTTGGGAACCACTGTTTTACCATCACTGGTGTCATACACACCAATTCAGGGCTACTTCATTTTGTCTCACCAGTCCATATTTCTCACTCTGTTCCAGCCACACCACCACAATATGCTTCACCGTTCCCAGCTAAAGTCAGTCTTGGGTGGGGGGTGGGGGGTGGGGGGACTCTTAAAAATGGGGAAAAAACATAATACAACAAAAAACAAAACAAGCTGATAGATTTATACAGCAATGAAACACATAACTGAAATCTAAAGTATGCACGTCACATCAACAACTAGCTATTTTTATAGTGTGCATCTAAACAAAGTTTTAAAAACTAAGTAAATTCAAGTCTCTTCCATTGTAACACTGTTCTGATTGAGCCAAAAATATCAAAATCAGACTCATTAGTTCAGACTACTCCTTTTCAGAGGAATGACTTCTGGCAAGATCATCTCCATGAAGGTCCCTTCTGACAAGACGATGTCCTCGATTATCAGTGTTGACTGTGTGCTCAAAGCTGACATATTCCACCGGTTTCCTTGATCTACAGCTGCATTTTCTGTATCTTGTCTGCTTTGTAGGCCAAATTCCCCTTATCAGAGTGACCTTATGGATACACCTTGTGTGTTCCTGTGCTCACTCTTGCCACAATGTAAGGACCGATGATTCCTGTCCTTTGCCCAGTTTACTTTTAGACCTGATTCAGTATCAGTTATTCACTGAGGTTCAAAATAACCTATTTAAAACTGAAACCTGATCTGCTACTCAAACCACACAAGCCAAAAATTCAGTAAATGAATGTCTGGAAAGTGAGTCCCACTATTTTGGACCTGACACACCAACAGTATGAGACATTTTTTAAAATGTGGAGGATTGTGGCGTGTTGGCAGAGAACAGAGAATGTCCAGGGGGACTGGGGAATTGGGCAAGAGTGGAGTACTGCTGGTTATAGGAAAAGTGTTCCAGTGAGTCAGGGGCTCCTGGGCTATTCATATTTAAATCACCACTATGCATGACAATTATGAATGTTACATATTCACACAACTTCCTCTCTGTATAGGAAGTAAACAGTAGAAGGGGTTTTAAATAGGGGTGTAACGATGCATCGTGACAATGCTTTGCGACACAAAAATGGGACGATGTGGATTATGCATCGAGTTGAATTATGCGTTCTTGTTCATTAGTTATCTAATGCAACTGCATTTTGTGAACACTAGAGGGTGCAATCATACATCATGCTCACACATAGCCCTCAGTGAGATTCCTAATTTCTTTTAACTGCAGGGGACTATTTTTTTTACCAGATCAGTACATATTTTGAATTGTTATTCTTCCGAAATGTTTTCACTCGGTTATTTAACATATGGTGAACTACAGTAGAACATTTTGTTTACAATTTTAAACCTCTGCTTCTAGTCATTTTTCAGTCTAGTTATTTTAATTGCAGGAAACTAAAGTTTTTTAAACTTATACAAGATAATGTGCATTGTTCCCACTTCAGAAATAAAAAGGTAAGTCATTTATAGATTGTGTAATTGATAATCGTGAGAAAATCAAATCATGAACTCAGTATTGTGAATCCCACTGAATAGTCAGCAGAGTGCATTGTTACACCCTTAGTTTTAAAGTATATTGTAAAAAGGAGATCAGCTAAATCTACACCACAGCAGTTTCAGTGTTCTGGGTAATGGTTTTAAATTAGTGCTAAAGATTTGCATATTGTTTTTGGCTTTGTATTTTGTTTATTGTTGAAATGACCCTTTTAAGAAACTGCTCCCAGGCTTCTATTCTAAGTTAGCTTCAAGTAAACAGGTTTTCTGTTGCTTTCCTCTACTGATATACTGAGAAAAGATGTCAAAAGTTTGTACGCAAAGCACATGTACAGTAAAGCCCATATAAAACTACAGATACAGTGGGTCGAATAGGTTCACTTCAAACACTCCTATAAAGAGCCTAAGGTTGTCTTCAGGCTAGAGTAAAGAACAAGTACTCTTTTCTCATGTATAATCTAAAACATTTCATCCCATTCACTTTTAAATTGCATGTCCATCACAGGCCACAATACTGCAGCCCTTTTCTAACATGGCCGAGTTCTTATTGGAGCTTTGTGTCAGGAATACTTGGTGTCTGAGATCTTCTTCCATAGCAGTGTCTTAAGGTTGTTGAGCACAAGCGAGTGGTGCACCTCCATCTGCGAGGCGAGGCCGCTCAAGGTCACACAGGTGCGCAGCTGCTTGTCCAGGTCTTCCATCAAGTCGGCGGGTGTTCCAAACAAAAGGAAATCCCTCAGAATGACGCATGCTTTGGCCAGATTTGGCCGCACCACCTCTGTGTTGCACTGTTTTGCCAGGCGGTCACATGTGGCCATGCAGTCGCTTCCAAACGTGCAGTCCGTGTTGGTGTGGCAAGCACGGCCGCGCAGGAACGCCCGCACGGCCGCCTCCGACGCCACACTTCCCAGGTCAGCCATCTTGCAGTCGTAGTTGGTACTGTAGCCCACTTGTTGTGGAGTGGCGTTGCACATGTAGAAAGTGCCAAAAGTCCCGTGGAATAGTTCTTCAACCAACTCGAGCAGACCGATGGCGATGCGGGCTCGACGTGGCCATGCAGGCGCCATCCAGCGGTTCAGGGCACTGCTCAGGGCCTCGGGTACCAATGGATGGAGCCAGGCTGGCACTTCCAGACTGAAGAGGGCACCATGGGGAACAAGCTCTGTGGCATACAGCTGACACAGAAGCCTAGAAGACGGGGGGCATGGTCCTTGTCCTGCAGCGCCAGCGTCAGGATAAATTCATTAATGTGCAGCAGAGCCCAGACAGACTTCGCCTCGGCTAGAGAGACTTTACCATCGGAATTGACATCAGCCAGAGAGAGGACGCGCTGGACAAGTGAGTCAAGAGACTGCTGCTCACCAAGATTGTCCTAAATAGAGGAAAGACATGTAGAGAGACAAAGAGGCAAGAACTATTATTTTGTTTGGGGGGGTCTGTGAAATAGTAAAAAAAATAGATATTGATATCTTTATATTTTCTTGGATTTTATCGATAATGATAATTATCGAATGTTTTGGCAGTGTACATCTTAGGTCTAAAGTAGTGCTGGGAGATAGGACTTCAAATCAATATCACGATTAACTGAAAATTTTACCTCGATTATGATTAATTAATTTGTCATCAGACTTTACTGACAGGTTTTTATTGTTGTATTGGAAACACTCACCAATGACCCATTTATGGTTATTTATTGAATATTTCAACCAGCTGAAATCACAGCACACATCACTTGATGAAAATGTCTTACGAAAAAGGCCACGAGTTTTAATGTAAAAAGCAAGTACCCTAAAAAAGTAGGGTTGACCATAATGGCTGACCTCCTCTGTGGACAAATAAACAAACAATTACACTTCAGCCCAGTTCCCCCCCTCTTCTTTTGAGACACTAATTGGACGTGGTTGTCACCCTCCTTTCCTTTTGCTGCCCGTCCTCCTTTATCCCTCTCCCTCCCCACAATTTATAACCCTCAGTCGTGGCCACTTTCACACAGACACAGCCGTAAAACATAGCCATGTTACCAAAAACCAGGTGTCTCTTCCGCAAACCCCCCACAACTCGTAACCCCACCACCCACAATACCCGCCAAATGGAATTACCCGAAATTTCTTTTTTTTCCCTCCCTTGATCATCTGGATGTTATATGAAGGAGCGTTTGTTGGAGAGGACTCGATGTGACTCGAATACGGACTACCTCAAATCAAACACCAAGTTTTAATTTTGCACACAACGTCATACACGATATTAATCACATATTCAACCACGAAAAAGGCACGAATAAGACCAATAGAGTGTGCAATGTGGTACTCACAGTGTTATGCCGTTCTATGTATCTGAGAAGACAACATACATTGGGGCAAACAATTATGTGGTAGTCAGCCACTTTTTGATTGGCAATTCTCTTACTTAGAAAGATGAGCGGAGGTCTGTAAATTCTCCATCATAGCACAGCTACTTTTCAACTATTAAAGGACAAAATGATAAAAAAAAATCCTTGAAATCACATTGTGAGGATTTTGTTAAAATTGAATTGTAAATTATGGTGAAAACTAAGTATTAGGGTCAACAAAAAATTTGGTCCAAAACTCAATTACTTCGTAGCATAATACCTTTGTTTTTGACAATGACAGAAGGTCAAACACGTTTCCTGTAAGTGTCTTCACCCAGGTTTTGACCACACCGGCTGTAGCTGGTATTGGTTCATTTTGGCCCATTCCTCCATGCAGGAACGATCTCCTCTAGGAGCAGTGATCGTTTGTTGGGGCGCACACACGGACTTTCAACTCCGCCTCGCCACAAATGTTCTATGGGGCTGAGGTCTGGAGACTGGCTAGGCTACTCCAGGACCTTGAAACAGCTTTTATCGGAGCTACTCCTTCGTTGCCAAAGCGGTTGTTTGGGATCATATGTCATGTTGGAAGACCCAGCCACGTTTCACAGTTCTTCAATGCTCTCACTGAGGGAAGGAGGTTTTGGCTTAAAATCTCACGATACATGGCCTCATTCATCCTTCCCTTAGAACATGGATCAGTCGTCTCTGTCCCCCATGGGTCAGTTTCCACCCTCATGCGGTGGGGGGGGGGGGGGCGCGATTCACAGTAGGCATGGTGTTCTTGGGATGCGACTCAGCATTCTTCTTCCTCCAGTTGAGTTTTTACCCAAAAGTTGTATTTTGGTTTCATCTGACCACATGATATTCTCCCAATCCTCTTCTGGATCATCCATATGCTCTTTGACAAACCTCAGATGGGCCTGGACATGTACTGGCTTAAGCAGGGGGGCACGCCTGGCACTGCAGGATCCGAGTCCCTCTCGGCGTAGTGTGTTACTGATGGTAGCCTTTGTTACTTTGGTCCCAGCTCTCTGCAGGTCATTCATCAGGTCCCTCTGTGTAGTTCTGGGATTTTTGCTCACCGTTCTCATTATCATCACCACGGGATGAGATCATGCGTGGAGCTTCAGATCAAGGGAGATTATCAATGGTCTTCCATTTTCTTACAATTGCTCCCACAGTTGATTTATTCACACCAACCTGCTTGCCTATTGTAGATTCACTCTTCCCAGCCTGCTGCAGGTTTGCAGATTGAAAAGACAGATGTTGCTCGAAAGATGGCAAAGTCAAACCACTGCCATGCGAGTGAGAATGAGCAACTTCTAGCAATTAAATCTAACTGGACTGTGAGACTGGTAGTGTCTGTATTTTGTCTCCTGGCGTAGTTTGTTCACTCATTTTTAACTTCAGCCACGAGCTTTCAGGTAGAACACTAGCTTGATTTTGTGCCAGTACCTACATGACGGTTAATACAAGTGTTAAGGTGTTTTTGACTGTTTTGACTTCTTCTAAGTAGGAGAACTTGCACAATCTCATACTAAATACTTTTTTGCCCCACTGTAAGTAGTAGCATTAAACACAACTGAAATCTAACAATTCCTCGTCATCAGCATGTGTCAGCACCGATCTGTCTTATAAACAAACACACAGTTTAAAGCTCGAACAGTGTTTAAAGCAGCTGAGCACACTGTAACTTCCGGTCACCGGCCACTGCATCTACTTTACACCCCACTTAAAATGTGTTTTTCTTCCTTCAAAAAAAAATCTATATTTTGAGCTGAAAATTGATGTAGTATATTGTGAAATAAATATTGTGATATATTGCTGTACCAATTTTTTAGCACATCCCTAGTCAAAACATTGATGGGTTCTATCGACCATGTCTTATTTCTATCGAGGAAAAGTTATTTTCACCACTGACCTCTACATATTGGTTTCCTTTCTGTTACTATTTTAGACAGCTGAAATCTTATTTCATTGAAGACCTGTGTGCAGTGCATTAACCTTGAGGAACGAGTGCAACATTTGGCGAAACTCATCCATGGACGTGCCACGAGTAGGTTGATTGTAGACACTGGCATCACGCTGAGCCTCACCTAATCTGCACTTCACTACCACTGCTTTCTCCTTCCACACAGCACTGTACACCTGCAACACACAGGGTCACAAAAACAGAAGGATTCAGTACGTGTTAATGTGGTTTTACCATGGTATTACCATGTGATAGGCAATATGATTTCGATAGTTAATGTTTAAAACACTTGCATTAACCTACAGTTGGCCAAAATCATTAACAGAAAGCTTACTTTATCATAAAGTGTTATCTCTTAGTGATCAATTTAGTGAGTAATGGATTGAAAGTCAAAAGTAAACGCAAACTTACTGTATTGGTGAAGTCAGTGCGCTAGCATAGCTGCTAATGCTAACTGCATCCTGTTTGGAGCATCAAGTTCCTGTTTCCCTTTCGATTGGCAGTCAAATCAAACCCTTTTTAGGACCCATGGAGACTTATTTGCACTAAGAATATAGTACCGTATTTTTTGGACCATAAGGCGCACTTAAAATCCTTTAACTTTCTCAAAAATCGACAGTGCGCCTTAAAATGCGGTGCGCCTAATGTATGTATTAATTCTGGTTGTGATTTCAGACCGAGAACCGATTGTAGATGGTACACGCCGCTCATAAATCTGTCGAAATGTTTTAGCATGGCCTCGGTAAGTTATGACGCTTACGGCCACCGTAGAGCGCAGCTTCGCGTAGTAATACGGTATATGCTTCAGCATTAGGGTACGTGCATTCATTCATTCATTTTCGAAGCGGATTTCAAACCAAACGCTATCAGTCACGCAGTACAACATGGACACAGAGCAGCTGCGAGAGAATTCAACATTAACGAATCAATGGTACGGAAGTGGAGGAAGCAAGAAGATGCCCTGCACCAGGTAAAGACCAAACTGAGCTTCCGACGGAACTTAAGAGTTTTGTTTCATTTCATGCGCCTTATAACCCGGTGCGCTTTATGTATGAACATAGACTCGTTAGCAGCCGATCGTTGATATCGCGCCTTATAACTTTATAGCCCGGAAAATACGGTACTGTACACTCTGGAGATTTGCTTCACTGAGCACCGACTACTGTGAATCTGAACCACTGAATAATTGTGTACTGTATCGTGAATCATGAATCGAGTTTTGGCTGAAACGGCTCAACTCGCACAAGTTTAAACAAGTGTGTCGAGTACAGAGCAAATGACAAGAACTCAGACCAATTTATCTGGTCAAAATGCGTCGAGAACCGAATTCAGTGAGTTCTGAGGTGGTCGAGAACTTGTGGTACCACTGTTTAAGCAATTAAACTGCTATGGTTTGAGGTGAAGGACCTTGCACAAGAGCCCGAAAGTGTTAGCAAAGCTGGGATTATTAGTCCAGAGCTGACAGAAAAGAGAATCGCAGTCTTGAAAGGCAGAAATAACATAGTAGCATTCCTAGTTTCAATTTCGCCAAGTGTTTCAAGTTTTATAAAAGATACAAAGATAAGAACTGTTGTATTGTACAGTGCTGGACTAAATGCTTTCATACTGTGATTTAATTAATATTATTGTTTAATACAAAACACTATGTGCAAAGTACCTAACTACTATGTGACCATGTCTAGGCAACAGTCATGTCGGCCATCGTCAGGTTTCACAGAACGGAATGTGGATGTTAGATGGTGCACACATGTAATGTGTATAAATGTGTATTCTTACCTGGTTTGTAGGCGACACGGAGAGACAGCGTTGTAGAGTCAGCGTTTTTTCCTCGCACAAAGACTTGCACACCGAGCCAGATATGATCCCCCTGCGGTAATGCTCACACTGGCACGCACACACACGCACACAGTACATGCATCTTTTTAAAGTGCTTGCTACAACATCAGTGTTAGTTTTAAGTGTCAAGTCAAATGTCTAAAGCCGATCTTGATTCTGATTAGAAGAGTACATGTGATCCTGATCACACATCGTGTACCACATGCATGGACTGTGCAAGTGCTGTGGTCATGAGTCCCATGCTTTGCTGTATTTAGACGACAAAAAAAAAAAAATACAGTTCAACTAACCACTTAAAAGACTAAAGAAAACATAAGGTGCTCAGGTGGCACAACAGCAGCCTCATCCATACTGTCTTCAACTCAACCAGTTTCCCAGTTCCTCCAGGCAAAAAAACATCCCCACAGCATGATGCTGATGGTGTACTCAGGGTGATGAGCAGTGTTGGCTTTTGTGCCATGCATTGTGTTTTGCAACAAAGTTACATTTTGGTCTCATCTGCCCAGAGCATCTCTTCCAGAAATTTCAACAAGCCTTTTCACCAGCTCCAAACGTGATTTCAAAAGGCTTTTTACAAAAAGGCTTTTCTTATCACCCGTCCATAAAGCTTTGGGGAGTCGAGTAGAGGCGAGTCAGGTTTATTTATATAGTGCTTTTTACAATGGAGCATTGTCTCAAAGCACCTTTACAATTGTAGATTATCTTCTAATATCTAGGGGCAACCCCAACTTGTGCAAGCCTAGGACAACAGAGGCAAGGAAAAACTCCCTAAATGTTAAGAGGACCAAGGCTCAAAATAGGGACCCAACCTCCTTGGGTGACTTGGATGAGAAATGTAAGAATGAAACTAATTTATCTAAACTAACAAGTCACTAGTAATAGTTAAAAAAATAAAGTAAAAACATGCATATCGGCATTATTTAGTCCAATACACAGAGTCACTAAGATCTTGAGTCCTCGGCAGGAAAATCCTTGGTGGCACGATGTCTCCAGCCAACTATTTTGGCTGTGCAGACATGACATATAATTATCATTTATTTACATTCCAAGTTGTGACAATACAAATTGTAGAAAAGTTCAAGGAGGTAAATATTATGCAAAGAACATACAGCTCTGAAAAAATAAGAAACTACTGCAAAATTATCAGTTTCCCTGGTTTTACTATGTGTAGGTACTGTATGTGTTTGAGTGAATAGGAACATTTCTGTTTTATTCTTTGAATTATTGACAAATTCCAAAGAAAAATATTTATTTGCACTTTGACAAGAGCATTTATTTGCTGAAATTACAACTGGTGTTTTTTTTGGTACTTTTTCCCTCAACAAATAAGATTTGGCTCAGGTGATCACCTAATCAGTACCTCATTAAGAATGGCATACCCAGCTATCACTGTGTCTTAAGACAGTGTTTCTCAATCCTGGTCCTGGTGCCCCACCGCTCCGCACAATTTAGTGCTTCTCCTGTTTAAACACACCCACTTTAACTCACTAATGGGCTTGTTAATGAGCTGAGTAGTTGGATCAGGTGTGTTGGGAGCAGGAAAACACTAAAACATGAAGAGTGGCGGGGCATCTGGACCAGGATTGAGAAACACTTCCTTAAGACGTCTTGAGACAGTTTATTCTACCAAGACGTCTCAAGACTGAATGAACGAAGACATCGCTGTGTCTTAAGACATGGAAGTAATAATTCTGTGCGTCTTGAAGACAAGGCATGACTTCAAGACATGACATGGTCTTGAGACACGAAGGTCTTATGTCTTAAGATGGTTCTGTTTTGAACAAATAGTGCTTCGCAAGGTGGTTTTATGGCTTTTTTATTTTTCATATTAATGCCATGTTTCATTAATTGTAGTAATTTTTTTTATTGTTAATAATTTAAAGTAGTCTAATACTTTACATTAGTTATACATGCTTAAACCTTTCAGAAGCATTAGTTTATGTAGAGATTATCATCAATTTTAAGACAGAACAAAAAGATAACATGAATTTGGTTTAAAAAATAGTTTTAGTTTTAATCAGGAAAACAAAACAAAAAGAAATATTTTGTATATCACTAACATTAGCGTTTTGAGAATTGCACAAGACTGAATAACTATCGTTATGGATAAATACGCTTTATTTAGCGTATAGCAGTTAGCGGCTAGGATAACTGTTACTTACAGTGCTAAGCAGCAATCTTTATTAATGTGGAAGCTGTGCAGGATGTAATGTAGGTTTGTGCTTGTTTATAGTTTTCCCCTTACAATGCATGCCAGTGAGGAAGGGTGACAGTAAAGCTTCAAGCTTACTACGACTGTTTATTAAGGTTTACCTTCATGCTTAGTCTGTACAGTCACTCTGTACAAGAGCATTATATTATAGTACAGTATATTAAATTAACTGCCATAATGTCTACATTGTATTTAGATTAAGATCCAGTGATGAATAGAATTAAAATGTATACACATATACATGTGTAAGTAAATAATTAAAATGTATACACATTTTATCATGTAATAAATGAACTGTGTGAGAAAAGTAAATTTGAATGCATTCAGAAAGTCTTCAGACCCTTTTAAACTTTTTTCACATTTTCTTATGTTGCAACCTAGTGCTAAAATAAATAAATAAAATAATAACATCAAGATTTTCCAGATCATTCTGCACTTAATACCTCATAATGACAAAGTGAAGACAGAATTTTAACTGCAAATTTATTGAAAAGGAAAAACTAAAATATTGCATTTCTTGTTTATAATGCCATATGGTTTGAACAACTGGCTTTGGGATTTTCTACCATTCTTCTCCGCAGATCCTCAAGCTCTGTGAGGTTGGACAGCTATTGGGTTCAAGTCAGGACTCTGGCTGGGCCACTCAAGACCATCCACAGAGCTGTCCCTAAGACAGTCCTGTGTTGTCTCTGTGCTTAGGGTCATTGTCTTGTTGGAAGGTGAACCTTCGGCCGAGTCTAATGTTCAGAGTGCTCAGGATCAGGTTTTCAATTAGGAATATCAACAATTGGCTCCATTCAGCTTTCCCTCAACCCTGAACAGTCTCCCTGTCCCAGTCGCTGAAAAACACCCACCATCAGACCAGAGAATATTGTTTCTCGCATCTGGTTTTTGCAAACTGCAGACAGGCTTTCATGTGCCTTTTACTGAGGGGAGGCTTCTGTCTGGCCAATCTGCCATAAAGCCACGTCTGGTGGAGTGCTGCAGTGATGGTGGTGATCAAAGATGTTGGGTTGCTGTCTTCTGCCTCCCGTGGGGTTGCCGATGTCTCATGTGATCCCTCTTGGCTGTGATACCTACCAGTTCTCCTCTTTCTAGCTACGCTGCTATAGCTAATGCTGCCGGAGTCTCATGCTACACATGGCATCAGTGATTGTTAATAGACACTGTGCTCTTAATCAATAACTAATTACATTTTCTGTTTTCTCTCCGAGCTGTGTCCAGTTCCAGCCCCACACATGATGTTCATCCGCTTTAGCTTCACTCAAGCTGCTTCCGTCATCAGCTCCAGCCTCCTTGTCATACCCATATTATAATGCTCCCATACAGAGTGTATTTAACTCAGACTAAGCATGAAGTTAAACCTTGGTCAATAAACAGAGAGCCTTTATTGTCACCCTTCCACACTGACATACATTGTGAGGTAAAATCTATAAACAAACACCACAAACATGCATTACATCCTGCATAACTTGCACAGTAATAAAGATTGCTGTTTAGCACTAAGTAACTGTTATCCTAGCCGCTAACACTTTATCAGCTTGTATTGTTGTAAATAAACCGTATTTATCCATAACAATTCAATAACAATTCTAATGACGTCTCTAAATACACTAACTCATAATTAACATTAAATGACCTTACGAGGCTGCATCTATGAAGTTTCTTAATATTAACGTACTATGTATATTAATATTAAGGATTAATATTAAGGAATGTCAAGACATCTTAAGATGGGTGTCTATAGACATGTCTTAAAATCATGTCTTCAATTCTAAAGACATGCCTCAAGATGTCTTAAGGCATCTTCATAATGTGTCTTAAGACATCTCAAGACATGGTGATGGCTGGATATGGAGGTGTCTGTTTTGGTATTCATCAGATACTACAATGGAATTGCTGCCATACATGTAGATATGTTGATTTTAAGAAAATTGAGTGGTCTCTTAATTTTTAACAGAGCTGTATATAGTTGGTAATCTATGACTAGGTTACTCAGCAGTTCTTCGTTAGAACATTGGGGTGAACCTTTCCTGGTTAGTCTATGAACAAGTGGTGACAAGTTGGTGTGGCTCAATTTGAAGATCTGGCTTCATGGTGCAATAATGGAAATTGTTACAATAATGTACAGTGAGTACGAGCGACAACAGACATACATGAGGTAACTTACAATGAGCATTGTGCAGACTTGGCCCCTGCAGAGTTCGGAGTAGGAGGAGTATTGTATGTAGATAACCCAACTGGCCACCAACACACCCAACCATGCTACCACCAAGTACTTCACCTTTACTGCAATCAAACGGAACTAAGCAGAGAGGAGAGATGCGAGGAAAAACAGGAAGGTAAGCGCAATTACTGAAAGAACTGGAAGGTTTTATAGGTCATACTCACACATGTTGTATTCTATAATGAAAAACACACACACTACAAATACAAATTGATGCACGAGCAGTGAATGCCAAATAAAAGTGAATGTCAAAATTAACTTCTCACACTCATTCCCTACAGTGTGGACTCGGCTTGTAACCACCTCATCTCTCCTAACAGTTTCACCTAAGATGTAAGGGTTTGGGAAACGTACCGTAGAGTTCTACCTAAAAGTGAATGACTGAAGTTAAACATGAGTGTACAAACTGAGCCAGGAGACAAAGTACAGACACCACCAGCTCACAGTCTACAACGGATGGCATGCTTTCCTTACATTTAAATTTCCTTCAATGTTATTTTCATTGATGTCATTAGTAGGCAAAAACGAATATCCTACTTAACAAGAGCAAGCTAGTACAGTGTAAGACTTTTACCAACGATTTGCAAGTATCCTTCAATGCACACCCAAAAGTGGACACACTTAATGGACACACACTTTCATACAGCCATAACAATATTTAGTAACACACCACGGTGAAGAAGCTCGCTTCATAAAAATACCACTGACAGCCATGCCACTTCATTCTTAAACTATGCATTTTGTCTGATACAGACCAGGGGTGCCACAGATATGGTGGATGCAGTGGATAAGTCTCTACCAATTTCACTTGTACACTCTGTGTACCTGCTTATCCAATTCAGGGGCACAAGGGTTGGGGTGTGTGTGGATGGGTGGGTTTTAATGTGTCTATTGTGGTCAAAAACATAAATAAAAAATAAGAGTACCTACAAGAAACATACACAGACATTGGGGAGAACATGCAAACTTTACACGGACAGTGGTCATGCCGGGCCAGGACTAGGACCCAGGTCTGTGGGGCTCTGAGGCAACAGCACTAACCACCGCTTCACCATGTTGCCTCTACCACTTTTAATGTCCGTTTGCTTTAACAGCAAGGGCTTTAATAATTATAATAGCAAATCTGTTTTATATACATCTTATTCATGTCAGAATGACAGAAAACTAGTATGACACCTGCTGACAGAAATAGAATCACAGTCTTGAAAGGAAGAAAACATGGTAATGTTTCACTGTTGTTTTAAGTGTTATAAAAGATGCAGAGATGACATTTACAGTTACATTTACAGCATTTAGCAGACGCCCTTATCCAGAGTGACTTACAATTGGTACAGTCTTACAATCTAAGCAATTGTGGGTTAAGGGTCTTGCTTAAGGACCCAAGGACCCAACAGTGGCAGCTTGGCAGAAGGGGGTTTGAACCCTCGACCTTCTGGTCCAGAGTCCAGTACCTTAACCACTAGGCTACCACAGTCCTTTATTACTTTATTGTACAGTACTAAATGTTTTCATATTGTGTTTTAATTCATGTTATAGCTTAAAATAAAACACTATTTGCAAATTATCCAAACCACTGTGTGACTATGGTAATGTCCAGTCAATGTCCATTTCGTCCATATCCTGTTTCAGAAAACATAATGTGGTTGTTGAATGGTGCTTATCTGTACTGTAAGAACCAAAGAGTTGGAATTCACGGCAAGTCTGCCAATACAAACATTTTGTACAAAACTTTAATCCAAAATTCAATTCAAGAGTAAAAAAAGAGGCCAAATACATCCTTCAACCAACAACATCTGCTGCCATCTGCCTTGTAGGCGATGGTGTCGGTCCAAATGGAGATGGCCATCTACTGGAACTCATTGAATCCTACACGGTTGTATAATAGCCAGCAAATATGAGTCCATTTAATTTACAAGACTGGTGCACCATATGGTCCAACCATTTTACTGATCATGTCTCATTATTCCAGGGTAAGAATGTCCCTGGGTGCTTAGTGCTTAGTGCTGTTGTCTCTCAGCTCAAGAGACCCGAGTGTCGATTCATGGCCCAGCTGCCATCTGTGTGGAGTTTGGTATAAAGCAGAAATGAATGAACGCGCCCTTATACACTGCTCAGATTAGATATAAATCAAAGGCCTTCCATGCAGCCCAGCCACCAGATTGAAACATCACCTCCTGAACTTTTGGAGTACAGATTGTGAAGCAGGTATCCACCTTTTGCATCCATTTTGCAGCCCTGATAGAGTTTCTTCTTAAAATCGGCCTTCATCAAAACACAAACCATACTCCGTCTAAAGCTCTCGTTCATGAAACAGCTGCTTGTTACGTACTGACATCCACAGAATGCTAACGGATTTTCGGTATATCGGAGATATTTGTGTAGCTAGTAACTGTGATTATGGCTAGAGTGATGGTCTCTAATTCTGGTTTCAATTTCTTGGGTATAATATAAAATGCAACAAAGCAACAGCCTGCATACTGCGTAGTTCCATGACAATATTAGGACGCGACGGAGTTCATTAAGATTTCTAAGGCCATAATGTTACAAAGGCGCAAAGAGGATATGAGAAAGACGAAGGGAAAGCCTACCTGCAAGCCTTTGGATAGCGGGTACAACAGCACGAGATAAACGAGCCTCCGCAAAAAGCGCGACATCTCCGCGATTGTTAACGCGAGCCTTTCACGGCCTCTCATCGCGATAATAACGGAAAGCGATCCGACATCGCGTGCTTCTCCTTTAAACAAACCGCACCGGTAGATTATGGGGGCAGCGGTCCTCGTCTGTGTTTGTTAATTAGAGGAGCGCGAAAAGCCACCTCTGAGCTCCGGGTCCGAGCATGATTCACGCACCGCTACACATCCAGTGACTTTAGGGTTATATCAGTAAGAACGGGGCAGGTCGATGCTCCCGCCTTCATGAATATAAACGAACGGTCAAACGCAATCCCCTGCTTCTGCCTAGCTGTGATTCGACAACAAGGTTTAAAGGGGAGGTTGACACCAGGCAGACTCTGCAGGGAAGAGGGGAGGGTGAAATAAGACCGCCGAATAAATATTCTCTTAAAGGGGTGGTTAGTCGTGTGAAAAGTTTCTACACCGCTGTTGTTGCTATTTTTATTTATTTATTTATTAATTTTTGCTCATTTTAGAGGGAAGGAGATGATCAGCAAATATGCTGAGGTAAGCTGTGGAGTTGAAGCAATGCTCAGGTATTATGGTAAGTATTAACGGGATCAATGTGGGCCAAGCAAATGCCACCACCACCACCCTGAACCGTTGATACGATTTCAGGACGGATCCATCCTTTCATATTGTCTTACCCTACCAACCGAATGTTGCAGCAGAAATCATCAGACTCATCAGACCAGGGAATGTTTTTCCAATCTTCTATTGTCCAGTTATGGTGAGCCCGTGTGAATTGTAGCTGCAGTTGCCTGTTCTAAGCTGGCAGGAGTGGCACCTAGTGTGGTCTTCTCCTGCTATAGCCCAACTGCTTCAAAGTTTGATGTGTTGTGCATTAAGATATGCTCATCTGCATACCTTGGTTGTAAAGAGTTGTTATTTGAGTTATTGTTGCCTTTCTATCAGCAAGAACCACTAGCTCCATTCTCCTCTGACCACTGTCATCAACAAGGCATTTTCACAGAAAGAACTGCTGCTCACTGGATATTTTCATTTTTTTGGATCATTCTCTGTAAACAGTATCGATGGCTGTGTGTGAAAATCCCAGAAGGTCAAAGCTTCTGAAATACTGAGACCAGCCCATCTAGGAACAACAACAATTCAAGTCAGTTAAATCACCTTTCTTCCCCATTCTTATGCTCAGTTTGAACTTCAGCAGGTTGTCTTGACCAAGTCTACATGCCTAAATGCATTGTGTTGCTGCCATGTGATTGGCTGATTAGAAATTTGCACCTATTAAAGTGGCCAGTGAGTGTATATTACATTGTACTAAATAGTATCAAATAGGAAAGCAACTGTGTGTATTTAATAAACTAAACAGCACTGTATACACTGTCCAGCTTTGTACATTGCTAAGCAGTGGATAGTTGCCATGAAGGTTTGCTGCCAGATGAAAGTCACCTTTGCATATCTGGATAACACCACATGCAAAAATGCTTGTCGGCTGACCAAAAATATGTATTGATTTGGTACAGTGGAGCAACACAGTGTTGGT
Source organism: Ancistrus triradiatus (assembly GCA_025084515.1). Classification (NCBI taxonomy): domain Eukaryota; kingdom Metazoa; phylum Chordata; class Actinopteri; order Siluriformes; family Loricariidae; genus Ancistrus; species Ancistrus triradiatus. The sequence goes on from JAJAGP010001715.1 coordinate 81,952, forward strand.
ACCACACAGCTATTGTGGTACCATTGTACCAAGCCATTGTTTTAGCAATGACCGTATACCATGACCATATATAATATTTTTCAGACTCTTTATTAGAATACAGAACATACAGGAAATCTGTATGCAGTATTAAAAAACTGAAAATCACAAACAACATCTTCTATATGTTTATGATGCGGTACATGGAGAAAACAGGGTGCAGACGAATGCAGGGTTTTTCAGTAAAATGAAACAGTTTATTTAACAAAGGAACCGTGAACAACAGAATAAAGGACACAAACAGTAAGTCAACCACGGCAACCAAGAAACAATGACAATAAATAATCAATAATAATAAATATAGGAGAGACAATCCAAACAAACTGAAAAGAACACAGCTAACTGAAGAACTAGGGGGGGACACAGGGCAAAGCTGAAGTCATGGAGTCTAACGTGAAGCTACGGAGGTAAGCAAGGCTAACGTGAGCTACGGTGGTTTAGTGTGAAGCCCCGGAGGCTAATGTGAAGCTACATGAAGCTCCGCCCGGCTGTACTGTTATCAAAAAAATAACAAGGCCCAGGTGAGTCCGTGGGTCCGAGGAGAAGAAGTCCGGTCCATCAGTCGCCTCAGAGACAGGGCTTCTTGGGAGCATTACGCTGTGACGAGCATAGTCTACAGTGGCAAGTATTTAATGTGACCCCCGTACACTTGAGCAATAGAGCACAATCTGGCATTGGGATGCCAAGTTGACCCTTCTAAAGTCTGAAGAAGCTTGATCAGGAATGGTCTTTTTGGAAGGGTAGCAGCAAAGAAACCACTTTTTCAGAAGGAGAACAGGATGTAAAAACTAAGATATGCTAAAGCTCCCAACGATTGGAATGAAGATCAGTGGAAAAGAGTACTAAGGAGTGACCGTGTTTGACATTTGTGGTTCCATTCGTTGACAATATGTTACATACGATCATTATACCATTGCTTAAACAACAAATCTAATGGTGGGCTAAGACTTTTGCATAATACTGTATGATGTTAAAATGTATTATGAATTGATTTATCAAAGGTTTAACAGAGCATGTGGGTTATTTAGTCAGATTGTACATCATCAGATAAAATGCAAATTAATATGTGTATGATGTGCAGAGTAAGTGCTGATTCGATGGTAAGAATATGTAAGGTATAAAATGGTCAATACTGAAACAAATCTCTTGAGAAACGCAGTGGCAAGTTGCATTTGGTCAAGTTGGGCATCAAGCCAGGTTATGCGTCACATAGGAACAACTGGCTATGTCCCAGGGATGGGAGACCAGATGGGGGATGATCCCTTAGCACTGCAGCAGTAACCCCTGCCAAGCCCAGCAATGTACTGGCATCGTGTCCAGGGTGCATCGGTCTCGAGTGATTTCTGGCATAGATTCCAGATCTCCCGGTTGGGGTTGGATTTCTGATGAAGGGAGGAGGGAGAAAGGTGCTCACTGGAAGCAAACTTTAATGACAATATATGCTCCTTTCTGGGAAGGTCTTCATTTAGTTTTTGATACTTAATATCTCTAAAGTGTATTATAATATACCTCTTCCTCTTTCACAGACAGAATGATTTCACAATATTCCAAAGCGCATCTTATGATGTTACTGAATGCTTGGCTTTGTCTGTCTTCAAGTGCCCCCAGCGACTTTCTATGATTTAGATCACATGACTATTGAATAAAGTCCATGACAGTCAGCAATCCTTGACCTTCTTTCTCTTCAAGCTTTAGGTGTATTTTGGGTCATTAACCTGTTTGCAGTATGAATCCTTCTCCACAAAGATCCAAATAAGCATTTTCACTAGTGGTCTTAGACTTTTGAATCACACTGTATGTTATGTAATGCACAGGTTTGATCACTTCACAACTTTTAAAAACATTTCTATAAGTGTACAAAATTATGCAATAAGAGCCACAAATTAAAATACACATACAAAGTGTGCTGTAATGTGTAGTAAGAAGCTCCTTATATGCTCCCTATGTTGATGAAACATCTGAAATATTCTTATTACAAAAAATGTCCAGCAACTTGGTGGCCAGCTGTAGAAACAGTGGTTCCTGAGTGCTGGAGTCCTGAGTGCCCAAACCAAAAGGAGCTCGCAATGTGAAGGCCAGTTGGTGCACTCTGCAATTAAATGTCTAACTGTCTAACTTGGCAAGAAGTTGGAGACAATGGTGTAATTTTCAAAAACAGATGCCTAGGTTAAATTTTATGATTTAGGATCAAATAGAATGAGAGACCCCAGTTCTTCAGATGCTCTCAAGACCATCTCAGATTGTTGACTTGGCTGCTGTTATGGACTTGTTAATAAATCTTTATTTCTTACACACACACACACACACACACACACACACACACACACACACACACACACACACACACACACACACACACACAAATTGAAGTATTTCAAATTATTCCTGATTTTTACAACTTCTGCAGACCCTCCCCCAGAATGCTGTCAAGGATAACTGGATGTAAATAGGTTGCTGTGCTTTACTTATTTCTTTAGTGTTCCCAGGTGTATTTCTAAAACGTGGTTCTAAAAACGTATTTGTAAAGATAAATGTTTTTAAGATTGTCATATGTCCTGTGCTAAGCCTTCAAATCAATTCAGTATCACTTAATGAGTACATTATTCCAGCTCATTCAGGCATCCCATCCAGTCAGCTGAGGTAGGAGGGGCTGGTTGGGGGATCTTATCCCTGGGCTGCAACAGTGACTCCTGCCTTCCCCGCCAGGGACATTTATTCCTTGCTGGGGCAGGTGCCCCTCCCCCTGAAGGTAACCAGAACAACTGGGGCAAAATGGAAAATAATGTTCTACACGTTTGATTTCGGTCGAAAACAATAAAACAGCAAATGTTGTTGCAATCTGTATTTTAATCAGCAGGGGGCGATTAAACTCTTTGCTTTGTGGCATAAAGGTTCATGGGGTAGAATTATGGCAAGTAGTGGCTCTAGAGATTACCAAGTACAAATGTCTGGATGTGTAGAATGTTTACTGTGTCCTCAGTTATACAGTGAACAGTTAGCCAACACAACCGTCTTGCCTTTTGCTTATAGCTGTCTAACACCAGTCATGTCCAGGTTTAAGTTGTAGACCATATTAGCACAATTCCAATATTAATATTGATAGGTAGATATGCTGATTAATAATTTAACTACAATTTCATTGCACATTGTAAAGCATTTTATCTGGCAGTAAAATCTTTTGGGAGCCCTGGCTACCTAGGCAGGCAGGTTGGATGGATTATTTATACTTTGATTTTAATAATCAAAAGTATGCCAATTCAGCACAGTCCCCTGACACACTCCCTAACCAAAACTACCCCTCACCAAAACTTGAAAAATCCAAGGAGAACCCAGTAATGCTTGGAAGGCAATCTGGAAGGTCAGCACATTTCCACAAACTAACAAATGTCACTGAGGTGAGTCTGGGTAAATAATTTTACAAAATTATAAATATCCTGTAATCATAAGTAGTGTTTCTATGTATGATGTGACTGCTATCGCATAATTAGGTTCAAAGATGCAAGTGACACATGGAAAGTGTTTTTTTGCGATGGCCAAAGGTTGTTGCTGTGCTACTGACAGTGTTAAAGTTCACATGGAGTGTTATCATGAACATTATTCTTTTGCAGTTCTTCTGATTGGTGCAACATTTTAGTTGTTATTTACATTCCTAAATTCACGACAGAATGTCAAAATTAGGCCTTACTGTAACATGGCTTGCTCTCACCTTTTTGATATACACCACCGCACCCTGAGTAAATCCACACAGACATGGTGAGGACATGCAAACTCCATACAGGCATAGTCTGGGGTCGGGGTTGAACCAGGGATCTTGGACCAATATATATGTTAGGTGTCAAATTAAAGTCCGCATAAATGCCCAAACCCAGGGTTTCCCAGAAGAACATTACCCAGAGCATCACACTCCCTTCACTGGTTGTCTTCACACAGTGCATTTGTTTGTTTCTTTAGTTTATTTAACGTCACTCTTCAGCATCAAAGGCAATTCAACAAGAGACAAGGTTACATCAATGCTCAAGGTTATATCAAAACTAGGCACAACTTAGTTTTAAATTAACCTAAAGCATGCCTTTGGACTGTGGGAGGAAACCGGAGTACCTGGAGTAAACCCACACGGACATGGGGAAAACATGTAGACTACACGCAGAAAGGACCCAGGCTGCTGCACCCTCGGATTGAACCCAGGACCTTCTCCCTGTGAGGCGACAGTGGTACCCATCGAACCGCCCACTTTCCCAGGTAAATTGTGCACATGTAGCCAACTGTTCACATGATGGAAAGGAAATCAGGACTCACCTGATTTCTACAATGATCTTCCATTGCTCAAAGGTCCACTTTCTTTGGTGAATAGGTGTTAGCATGGTGAGCACCAATCAGTGTGAGGCAGCTCCATACTCAGCAGGGGGCACTGTACTGGGTTGTGTCAGATTCTTCCCATAATCAGTATTAAACATTTCTGTGACTTGTACCACAGTAGCTCTTCTGTCTACAGGAAAGGATTGGCTGCTCTCCTCCATCGACGAGCCTTGGGCACCAACACCCTGTTGCCAGTTCATTGTTTGTCCCTCTTCAGAAAACCGCTCTTAGGTTCTCACAACTGCTGACTGGGAGCACCCTACATCCCTCGCTGTTTAGAAGATGCTCTTACACAGTGGTCTGGCCATAACTATTTGTCTCTTGTGGCATCAGTGGTTGTTAATGGACTCTGTGCTCTTAACAATAACTAACTACATTTTCTCTTTTCTCTCCAAGCTTGAGTTCCGTTACCAGTTCCAGCCCCACACAGTAAGATGTTCCTCCGATTCAGCTCCAGTTGTTTCCGTCATGCGCTCCAGCCCCAAACCAGAGGGCAGTAACTGGTACCTCCTCTGCTTAGCTGGGGACAACGAGCTGAGGACTCAAGATCCTAAAGTGACTTTGTGTGTCGGATTAAATAATGCAGATATGCATGTTTTTTACATTATTTTATTCAATATTTTGTTTACTTGTTAATATTTACTTAGTTCCTACTTTTTAAACTATTACTACAGACTTATTTGACTAGATACATTAATTCATACATTTCTCATTTAGCCACCCAAGGAGGATGGGTCTCTTTTTTGAGTCTTTTTGAGGTTTCTTCCTTATAACTTTTAGGGTTTCTTTTTTTTTTTTTGCCAATGTCTAACTAGACTTGCTCAGTTTGGGATTGGCCTTAGATATTAGAAGATAATCTAAAATTGTAAAGCTACTTTTGTTTTATTTATATGCTCTATTGTAAAAAGTGTTATATAAATAAATCTTGACTTGACCTTGTTAAAGTCTCTCAGATCTTTACTCCTGAACATTGCTACCACATCCAACATGTTGACTACAAGAACCAACTGTTCACTGACCCTCTATTTCCATGTTAATCCCGGACCTTAACACGAGCAGTTGTCTGGAGATAATCAGCATTATTTGTTATTTAGTCTGTAGTCTTAATGTTTAGGCTGATCAACATACATGTGACAGTGGTGGATGAGAGCACTGCTAAAGGCACAATACAAGTCACAAAACTAGATCTGGTCATCTGTGATCACAAAGACAGTCTACTCCTTTAAACATATTAGCTGCTTGCTCTAGAGACTAATAATCTAGACTCTACTTGACTCTCAAAAACAATTGACAATCAATATCAGTATTATTATCTCTAGATCAACAGCCTTTGGACTCTCATGAGTTTATCTCACTGTTAGGTCATTTTCACCAGAACATATTCTTAAGCTTGCAGTTTGGAAAAGAAGGCTGTTAACTCTTAACAGTCACTCATTTCAGTTAGGTTTTGATGTAAACATTTACATTAACTTGAAGTTCAGGAACCCAAATGCTAAACTGCACAAAATCTTCTTCATATTGCAAAGGCTTGATAGCTAAGGGGCTGTATGTATTTATGCCTACAACACTGAGAGGATATGTCACTTTGTGTCGCAAGTGTCTGATTGTAAACACTGCTCTTACCTGCTGAGTAAAATATCTCTGAACAAACCCAGCTGGTTTATGCTGGTTTGGTGCACATGTAGTTTCCTGGTACAGCTGTTGTAAGCTATTTTATCAGGGTTTGGAATCAATAAAGTAGGCTACATTATCTGTTTCATTATCTATAGCTAGAGTCATATTTGTTCCTGGGCCCTCAGTCAGGCATACTGTGTCTATACAGACTTCTCAATCTTCAACAAACAGTTATTCGCCTGCTACTGAGTATTTATATTACAATTCCACAAAGGTGAACCATAATCACTTGTTGTGGCTCCTCAATGTAGTATATCATTTCTTTTTATAATTAACTACAGTAGGTTTTTTTTTTAATACAAGCCATTTTGCATGATTTCTGAAAGATTTTTGCATTCCCTCAATGAAGCAGATTGATTTATTATTAATATGCTTGATCTGAGTCTAGTTTTACTGGGGTATTTCTATATAATTCATAATTATATAAAGACACATACACTGACCAAAAGACAAAGAGTCAACTTTGATATACACCCATGTTCAAAAAGAATTGCATGTTGTTTTTAGTTTGTAATCCACTAAACTGATTTAATATATAGTTAAGACATTACTAAAATACAACCCCAAATCAGAAAAAAAGTTGGGACGGTATGGAAAATGCAAATATAAAGAAATGCAGAGCTTCCTTACAATTTACTTTGACTTATATCACTGCAGACAGAAATGAACCCAGTATATTTAATGTTTTGTCTGATCAACTTCATTTCATTTGTTAATAAACATCCATTCCTGCATTTCAGGCCTGCAACACACTCCAGAAAAAGTTGGCACAGGGACAAATTATAGCTAGTAATGAGGTAAAACAGTACATTAATGATTTGAATTTAAACAGGTCAATAAGTGATTATAATCATGATTTGGTACAAAAGCAGCATCCACAAAAGGCTGAGTTTTTGAGCAGCAAGGATGGACAGATGATCTCCAGCGGTCAACAAATGTGTGAGAAAATTATTGAAATGTTTAAAAACAATGTTCCTCAAAGAAAGACTGGAAGGGATTTACATGTTTCTAACCTTTTCTGAATTGGCTTGTTTTGCATTGTCTTGTTGATAAATGGATGGCCATCCCTGGAAAAGATGTCGTCTTGAAGGAATTACTGTTGCTCTAACATCTCAATGTACTTTTCTGCATTAATGCTGCTATCCATCATGAAAATGACCTTTGCCATGAGCACTGACACAACCCCATGCCATGACAGACCCTGACTTTTGGACTTGTGGCTGATAATAGTGGATGGTCCTTTGTATCTTTGGTATGAAGCACACGGCATCCATTTATTCCAATATTGATCCAATATTATTCCATTTATTTCATACTGATTCATCTGAACACAATATGTTTCCACTGTACGATGGTCCATCCTAGATGCCTGTGAGCCCAGAGCAGTCAAAAAATGGATGCCGTTAATCTCTAATTTGCCCCCATAACAACTTTTTTTGGAATGTGTAGCAGGTCTGATATGTAGGAATGGATGTTTAATAATAAATTTAATTAAGTTGACCAGAAAAAAACGAAATATCTTGGGTTCCTACTGTTTGCAATTAATTAAAAGTCAAACTCAATGTAAGGAAGAGTCCATATATTTTAAATTTGCATTTTCCATACTGTCTCAACCTTTTCTGATTTGGGTTGTAAAGTCAATGGTGTAGTCTACGTGATACACAGTTATATGCCACATGCTGACTCTGTAGGATTTGAGTATACCCACTTGTATACCAATGTACAGCCATAAGTATAACAGAATGACTGTATATACAGTGCAATTTTGATACAAGAAACTAAATTGCTGATAAAGAATCTTCTCTTGAAGTTAAATCTTAAATGAATAATATTTTACAAATGTGAGTCACACAGGCTTAATAGCTGATAGTGAAATTTGCTGTGCCTTTAAGGTGTTGTAAATTTCAGAATAGCTGCAGCTGGCCTGATGAAATCCAGCTATCTGACAGCAACCTCTGCATGATAGTTTGCTTTTGTTGGAGCAAATTTTCTCACTTGTTTACCTTGGCACTTACAAGACTGCAGTTTTTGGTTTGGTCTATTTTTTAAATCACAGTGGTAAAAAGTCAATTTTATCCTTGATTTACTGAGCAGAACTATAAGACAGCCATGCAACTTCACTACAGGCACTACATTTCCCATAATGCCCCGGCACCTTTCCAAATGTTTGAGCTTCTATGCTTTCAGTCAGAGCCAGTTTCTTTTCATTTTTTTACATGAATAAATGGACAGTCACAGATATACGAAAGAATGTAGCCATGCTGCAAGCAAGGTAATGATAGGTCATAAGCTATATGTCTCGGCTAGGAACCTATAACCATATAACCTACAAAAAGTAGCCTACAAATCAGACTACTAAAGAAAAGGCATCTGTAACAAAAAAAAAAATTGTGTTAATTTGTTCTTCTGTTTTGATCCATGGCAGAGTAATGCACACTTTAGGTGGTTAAGGGAGTGAGGAGGGTAGGGAGCAACTGACATCCCAGCCTTTCAAAATTTTCTGTGTCCATGATGGACCCCCAGATCTGTACCTTAACCTAAAAGAGGATCTACTATCATAATGCTTGATTAAATCAGTAGTGAGCCTAGTTTACATTTAGTAATTTCACAGACGTCTTTATACAGAGCAACTTACAAGTTGTACTATCTTACAGACAAAACAATTGTTGGCTAAGTATCTTGCTCAAGGACCCAACAGTGGTGACTTGGAAGAGGCAGGATTTGAACCGTGGACCATCTGATCCAAAGTGCAGTATCTTAACCTGTAAGTATCCACACATAACAGCATGCCGAGTTTTCCAGCAATTCAACATTTCTATCTGGATGGGTTCATTTTTTGTCAGTGAGTATATAGATACAGTGGTGCTTAAAAGATTGTGAACCCTTTAGAATTTTTTATATTTCTGCATAAATATGACCTAAAACATCATCAGATTTTCACACAAGTCCTAAAAGTAGATAAAGAGAACCCAGTTAAACAAATGAGACCAAAATATTATACTTGGTCATTTATTTATTGAGGAAAATGATCCAATATTACATATTACCGAGTGGCAAAAGTATATGAACCTTTGCTTTCAGTATCTGGTGCGACCCCCCTGTGCAGCAATAACTGCAGCTAAGCGTTTCCTGTAACTGTTGATCAGTCCTGCACACCGGCTTGGAGGAATTTTAGCCCATTCTCTCCGTACAGAACAGCTTCAGCTCTGGGATGCTAGTGGGTTTCCTCACATTAGCTGCTCGCTTCAAGGTCTCTTCCACAGCATTTCCATTGGCTTAAGGTCAGGACTTTGACTTTGGCCATTCCAAAACATGAACTTTATTCTTCTGTAACCATTCTTTGGTAGAACGACTCGTGTGCTTAGGGTCGTTGTCTTCCTGCATGACCCACCTTCTCTTGAGATTCAATTCATGGACAGCTGTCCTGACATTTTCCTTTAAAATTCTTTGATATAAATCAGAATTCATTGTTCCATCAATGATGGCAAGCCGTCCTGGCCCAGATGCAGCAAAACAGGCCCAAGTCATAATACTACCACCACCATGTTTCACAGATGGGATAAGGTTCTTATGCTGGAATGCAGTGTTTTCCTTTCTTCCAACGTAACGCTTTTCTTTCAAATCAAAAAGTTCTGTTTTGGTCTCATCCGTCCACAAAACATTCTTCCAATAGCCTTCTGGCTTGTCCACGGGATCTTTAGACGAGCAGGAATGTTCTTTCTGGAGAGCAGTGGCGTTCTCCTTGCAACCCTGCCATGCACACCATTTTCAGTTGTTCAGTGTTCTTCTGATGGTGGACTCAAGAACATTAACATTAGCCAATGTGACAGAGGCCTTCAGTTGCTTAGAAGTTTCCCTGGGGCCCTTTGTGACCTCGCCAACTATTACATGCCTTGCTCTTGGAGTGATCTTTGTTGGTCGACCACTCCTGAGGAGGGTAACAATTGTCTCTAATTTCTTCCATTTGTACACAGTCTGTCTGACTGTAGATTGGTGGAGTCCAAACTCTTTAGAGATGGTTTTGTAACCTTTTCCAGCCTGATGAGCATCAAAAACTATTTTTCTGAGGTCCTCAGAAATCTCCTGTGTTCATGCCATGATACACTTCCACAAACATGTGTTGTGAAGAGCAGACTTATAGATAGATCCCTGTTAGATCCCTGTTCTTTAAATAAAACAGGGTGCCCACTCACACCTGATCGTCATCCCATAGATTGAAAACACCTGCTCTAATTTCACCTTCAATGAACTGCGAATAATAGAGTTTCCCATACTTTTCACACATACACTCACTAATATGTAATATTGGATCAGTTTCCTCAGTAAATGAATGAACAAGTATAATATTTTTGTCTCATTTGTTTAACTGGGTTCTCTTTATCTACTTTTAGGACTTGTGTGAAAATCTGTTTTAGGTTAGGTTTAAATTCTAAAGGGTTCACAAACTTTCAAGCACCACTGTAGATAGATAGATAGATAGATGTTCATGAAATAGTGTAATCATATAGCAGGTATATGAAAATCTCAATACATGTTTTTTCTGGCAGCATAATGGTAAATAGTCTCAAAGGAGTCCTGTTGCAGTCTTGCAATCAGTGACGAGGCAAGATTCCCAGTCTTTGCAAAATCATAATCTGTAACTAGTCTTCAACAAGCTGAAGATGTGAAAGGGTATCAGCCTTCATTCATTCACTTTCTTATCCGCTTAATTCTGGACAGGGTCACCGGAGAGCCAGTGGCATAGGGCACAAGGCACGAACAACGCCAGACAGGGCACACTCACACTAAGGGCAATTTTTAGAAACACCACTCAACCTAACAGGCATGTCTTTGGACAGTCTTTGGAGTAAACCCATGACACGGGGAGGACATGCAGACTCCGCAAAAAAGATCCCAGTCTGCTCCACTTGGGATCAAATCCAGGACCTTCAAACGGTTAGGTGACAGTGCTACCCACCAAGCCACCTGGATGTCAGTGTTTCAAAGATCAATACAGAAACAAAGTCACATAAGACCATCTGACTCCCGAACACTGTCAGGAAGTGCTGCTTTAGGAAGGCAAATGCATTTCGTGCTGAATCTACTCAAATTTAAAACCGTTTTTTTTTCGTTTACTTGGCTCCAAGCAAGGTGACGTAAAACGTAAATAAGAAGAACCCGACAATGCACGTGAAGGGTACGCGTGTTGCGTTGCTTTGAGAAAATGGTCCCTGGTGTTGGTCCCTCGTTAGGACGCGTCGAATTGAAGAGGTTTAATTGGTTATTCACTTATGTATATGTGGTCTGACAGTAAAGTTGTGTAAGCGTTTGCTTTATGGGGAGTGGAGTGTAAGGTAGGCGTCGCTACACATACACTCACTAATATGTAATATTGGATCAGTTTCCTCAGTAAATGAATGAACAAGTATAATATTTTTGTCTCATTTGTTTAACTGGGTTCTCTTTATCTACTTTTAGGACTTGTGTGAAAATCTGTTTTAGGTTAGGTTTAAATTCTAAAGGGTTCACAAACTTTCAAGCACCACTGTAGATAGATAGATAGATGTTCATGAAATAGTGTAATCATATAGCAGGTATATGAAAATCTCAATACATGTTGTTTTTTCTGGCAGCATAATGGTAAATAGTCTCAAAGGAGTCCTGTTGCAGTCTTGCAATGAGTGACGAGGCAAGATTCCCAGTCTTTGCAAAATCATAATCTGTAACTAGTCTTCAACAAGCTGAAGATGTGAAAGGGTATCAGCCTTCATTCATTCATTCATTCACTTTCTTATTCGCTTAATTTTGGACAGGGTCACCGGAGGGCCAGTGGCATAGGGCACAAGACACGAACAACCCCAGACAGGGCACCAATCAATGTAGGGAATATACACTCACACTAAGGGCAATTTTAGAAACACCACTCAACCTAACAGGCATGTCTTTGGACAGTCTTTGGAGTAAACCCATGACACGGGGAGGACATGCAGACTCCGCAAAAAAGATCCCAGTCTGCTCCACTTGGGATCAAATCCAGGACCTTCACATGGTTAGGTGACAGTGCTACCCACCAAGCCACCTGGATGTCAGTGTTTTAAAGATCAATACAGAAACAAAGTCACATAAGACCATCTGACTCCCGAACACTGTCAGGAAGTGCTGCTTTAGGAAGGCAAATGCATTTCGTGCTGAATCTACTCAAATTTAAAACCGTTTTTTTTTCGTTTACTTGGCTCCAGGCAAGGTGACGTAGAACGTAAATAAGAAGAACCCGACAATGCACGTGAAGGGTACGCGTGTTGCGTTGCTTTGAGAAAATGGTCTCTGGTGTTGGTCCCTCGTTAGGACGCGTCGAATTGAAGAGGTTTAATTGGTTATTCACTTATGTATATGTGGTCTGACAGTAAAGTTGTGTAAGCGTTTGCTTTATGGGGAGTGGAGTGTAAGGTAGGCGTCGCTTACTCTGTCGTGTTGTACGCTGACAGTGTGTGTGAGAGACACGCACAACACACACCCCCACCGAGAGACACAGAGACCGTGTGTGTGTGTGTGTGTGTGAGTGAGAGAGAGCGAGAGAGCGAGCGAGTGTTGCTGTGGATGCGGTATGGAGGTTTTTTGGATGGTACCGCTGCTCGTTGTACCTGTCCTGTTATGGACCAGCAGCACGTTCGTCTTCTATTTCAAAAAATGTTTCTACGTGGCTTATATGATGCTGCTAGCCGTGATCGCTATTCCTATATGTGTCCTGAAAAGCGGAGGGAGGGACATCGAGAACATGCGGTGAGTTATGGACGACTTGGTACTATTGCGACGTCGGTTCGTGGGCTTACCGGGGGCTAAATGTTGAACCGTTAAAACAGCAGTGTATCACAGAGGACCATTAGGGAGGCGCTGTCCTATTTGTTACATTCTCTACGTAGCTGGAATGAAAATTTGTGCTCACAAGTTATAACGTGCTGTTTGCCTGGTATTTCTCCTGGGTTCACTAGCTATGCCTTTTCATAAGCGGACTTTTATCATATCTGGCGCCGGTTTAAAGCTATGCTATGCTACGTCCTGAGCCATGGCCTTCGAGACAGATGTTTTCAACATGGCAATGCAGCTGCCGTTACCTTTTCCTTTAACACTGACACTAGATAGTTGTGCACATCGTCGTTTCATGACTGGCTAAAATGTAACGTGTAGTTACTTCATGCCTGTTAATGTAAGCGTTCGTCCAACGTTTGCTAATTGATGTTAGCACGGTACGTTGTATTTTTAGTACGTCTATAAAATAGTTGTTTGGGGGTAGAATTAAGTTATTCCTTAAATGGACATACACAGATGCATGTGTTATGAACTGTCAGCTTGTTATAGAGATGGGGATTTATCTTTACGCTCAACCAGTGTTCCGTGTATTTATGCAGGGTCTACGTGACGTCAGGTCAGAGCTGACACGAGCTGCTGTTGGGATTGGCGCGTGCACACGTTATCGATATGCCGATCGGAAAGGGCAGTGATGCTCACTGGTTGGCTGCAGTACAGTTTTATAGCACTTCAGTGTTGAGAAAGATGCAAAAAATAGACGAAACCCGTGGATTTGATGCTGTCTGTGTCTTTTGGCTTGTAGGCACTTGCCCATTTCTTGTTTACTTCGCTGCATGGTGTCCCATTGTAGTTCAAATTCCATTGAAATTGTTTGTGAATAATACACTTTTATTTTCCTTTACATGTTTCCTTTTATACTGAAGTGGTATCTTAAAAAGTATGAACAAAAAGTGGTTTCAGACCCAGAAAACTCATGGACAAATAAGTTTATGCAGAATGTTTAGGAAAAGTCATGATATTTTTGTGGTTTTGAAGGACAGTCGTCCCAGTCAGATTTGGTTTTCAAAGCATTTTGATGAGAAAAAGTAGTCTTGGCACTTGTTTGTGTGGCACTCGGTGGACTTGCTAGAACTTGTATGAGTCAAGACAAATGCCTCGTATGCAGGCAAAGCCTCATTTCCAGGCAAAACATAGGAGCACATGTTAGTCTCAGCTCAGTGTAGATATCTGCTGTGAAGTTCTTGTTTTTTTATTTTTACATATATTCTTAGTGCAGATAAGTCACCATGGGACTTAAAAAAGTTAGTGATAACAGCCAACAAAGAGAAAAATGATGAGAACCACTTTCCCATGTATTTACATGAATGAGAGTGCTTGTATTTGATCTGATTATTGTCAAGTCAGATCTATTTATATAGCGCTTTTTACAATGGAGCATTGTCTCAAAGCAACTTTACAAGTTTAGATTATCTCCTAATATCTACGTCCAATCCCAAACTCAGCAAGCCTAGGGCGACAGTGGCAAGGAAAAACTTCCTAAGCGTTATGAGGAAGAAACCTTGGGAGGACCAAGACTCAAAAAGAGACCCAACCTCCTTGGGTGGCGTAGATGATAAAACTAAGAACGAAACTAAAGTCATGGAGTCATAGTTCAAATAAAATGTGGAATATGCACATCGGCATTAAGTGGCCCGGGTATGATGGGGCTGGAGCTGATGACAGAAGCAGCTTGAGTGAAGCTTTTGAGTGAAGCTATTGTATTTATTTTTGTCTGTGTATACATGGTGTCTATGAAGTAAGTCCCACTTTCATTACTTTATTATTCACCAACCAACATGCATTTTCATATTTATATGAAACACAATGAGCCCAGGTTTTATCCATATTACATCAATTCAATGCCAGCCCTGTGGGTGTTGCAACAAACATCAACGCACGTGTAAACAATGTGAAAGTGGGACTTACTTTATAGACACCCTATATATAGTGTTTAAGTATACACTAAAGCTCCATTAATGCTTATAATGTCTTATACAGTGTAGATTTACTGGGGGTCTGGAACAGATTAATTCAGTTTACATTATGCCTTATGGGAAAAATTCTCTCTGTTCTCAACATGACTTCTGTAACAAACCAATGACAAGTACTGAGATACCACTGTAATTATATTCTGATTTCTGAACGTATCTGGAAATTGGCTGGGTTCCAACTGCACTGATGCGCCAAACGTTATAGGACCAGAATTCGTATCATGTAGGACAGTCTCTAGCCTGGAGAAGTGCAGCAACTTGACGTGGCATCAATCCCACGAGTGGAAGACATCCGGAGGGATGTTGAGCCATGCCATGTGGATAGCCACCAGCTCTGTGGTAGTTGTAGGTGCACCATCTTGGATGTCCTCCACATCCTGAAAATGCTAAATTGGATTCATGTCAGGCGAACGTGCAGGCCAAACCATTTGTCAGACTCCAGAATGCTCCTCGAACCAATTCTGGACAACTTGGGCCCATAATTGAGCAGTTGGTGAATTAGATTAGATTAGATTAGATTCAATTTATTGTCATTACACATGTACAAGTACAAGGCAACGAAATGGATTTTTAGAAGAAACAAGAAATAATGAACACATTGGGAAAGAAGGAGAACTCCCTCCAGCACACAAGCACATAAACATAACATAGACACACAACTAGCCACTGGTTAGGGATGTGGGGATCAGGAAAAGTAACCAAACTACGACAAGCATCCATCCGTGTTTGCAGTCGATCGGCGCGCCCTGCTGACCCGTCCCGCCATCTTGGTGGAGTTAAGCTTAGAGTGGAAGGCGTTTGATTTGGGCTGGGAAAAAGTTCTGTCAGTCCTCATTCTCGCAGCAAGAAAAAGTCTGTACAGAGTTTGCGATAACATGGCAGTATACAGCGCTTACTGCCCAGAATGAAAAACAGCCAGTGGATGAGGGGTAGGTAAGTAGCAGCAGATCTTCTGGAGGAATTTCTTATCAGCGAGGCCGTTGCTGATAACAGGGAAGCCGAGAGCAGAAATGACTTTCTTTTGACTGAGCTCTAAAATTTTAACACTCAGAACCAATGTATCTCTGATGATTTACCTCATTTCGCAAAGCCGTTAGTTTCTTCGTGTTGGATTCCATAGTGCGATTAATATGCGCAGTCTGAGTTCCAACGGCTCTGCCCACCATTTCAATCAAATTGGCCAGTTTCTGGGGACCTTTGACAACTGACCCAACTCATTTAATTTCCGGATACAGCAGGGTAACGCCTAATCCAATCAGCAGAAACCCCACAATCAAAGTTCCGAATAAATAAACATCCTCGATGTCCTCCAACGAAAGAGGTGCCAGGCACACGACTCCCTACTTCCCCCACGAGTCCATCGCGTATCCTGTCATCTGTGTTCCGTCGGGGCATGTGGGTTCCGCCGAACCCGAACTTCTCGATGAGAAGATGGTGTCAATAGCATTCAGAGACCATTTAACCAATTCCATAATTTGTTCTTTGAGGAGCAGTGCTAAGGAGTAGAGTGAGTAGAGTGAATCCATGACTCATTGGGCCACACCACATGCTGCCAGTTCTTTAGGTTCCAGTTAGCAACCTCACAAGCCCAGGTGAGGTTCTATGTCTGTTGTCATGGTGTCAACAGAGCCATTCTGCTCCCATATTCCATGGAAGCTGAAGAACGCTGCATTGACCAGTTGGATATCCGGCATGTGATTTCTGCCAGAGTCGCTTGTCTGTTTGCATGGGCAGTTCTAGCTAATCGCCGCTGGTCACGATCGTTAAGTATCCATGGGCAGCCACTGCACTGTCCACTATGGCTGGTAATGGCACTGTGGCTGAAGGATTGTTAAATGCCTGCACACCTTCGGAAATTTAATGTCCCGTCTGTCTGACACCCAATATCATGTCTCAGTTGAACTTTGATAATTCTTCATCGCCTTGCCATGAGCACACTGGCCAGTGTTAAACCTCACTCACATAACACCTCACACCTTAATTTATCTAGGTATGGGTGTCCTCAAGCCATCCACCGAGGTAACGGCATTCATAATCAATTTCTATCTCATCTGTTAAAACATGCTGTTCCATAACTTTTGACACATTTGTGCAATATGCAGAACTACACTACCAGAGGTCAGGTTACTGTGCTGCAACACTTTAGCACAGGTATGGGTTTCCTAACAGACATTGTCTCTTTATAATCCGTTTTATATCTTCCCAATTTCCAATTTATTCTTTCCCCATTTTAGATTTTTATGGAGATTTTTCATCATTACAATTTCTAGGTTTTTAAAAGTGTTTTTCTTTAAGAAAATAACATTTAAGTAAGATTTAGTAACAACAAAAATGATAGTTGTAAAAAGAAATAAGGAAAGGTTCAGGATGCATATTGTATAACTATAATAAAAGTAAATTATACTATAAATAAAAGTGCGATTTGTAACTTCCAACAAACCTAAGCTCCTTCTAGAACCCCAAATTACGGTATAAAATGCAAAAAAAAAAAAAAAAATCCTTAAATTTACTTTGTCTTTTATTTAATTGCAAATAGTATGAGCCCAGTATATGTTTTGTTTGGTTAACTTAATGTCATTGGAAACATGTATTGTGGTTCAGACGAAAAAATAGATGCCGTGTGCCCCGGACCAGACTGTTATCAGCAACAAGTACAAGAGCCAGGGTCTTGTGGCAGCATTAATGCAGAAAAGTACAGAGATTTTAGAGCAGCATTAGTTATTTTAATGACGACATCTTTTCCAGGGCCATCCATGCATTTATCAACAAGACAATGGAAAACAAGCCAAATCAGAGAAAGTTAGGGTTGAAGTATGTACATCCTTTCTTTGAGTAACATTGTTTTTTAAACATTTCAGTAATTTTCTCACACATTTGTTGACAAACTGGAGATCCTCTTACTCCTCAAGTTTTTGTGACTCAGCTTGCTGTGGATGCTGCTTTTATAATAAGTCATGATTGCAATCATCTTTTGACATCATCTGTTTGAAATCACATCATAAATAATTTTTTTTTATTTCATTACTAGCCATAAATGGCCTCGTCCCAACTTTTTTTTTAATGTGTTGCAGGCCTGAAATGCAGGGTTGGATGTTTATTAACAAATAAAACAAAGTTGACCAGACAAAACATTAAATATCTTGGGTTCATACTGTCTGTAATGAAATGAAATAAAGTCAAAGTACATGCAAGGAGAAAGGCGTTTATTTATGTATTCATTTTCCGTGCTGTCCCAACTTCTTCTGATTTGGGATTGTAGTAATGCCCTTAAATCATCAGCACACTGTTGTGCCCTGGATTTTGCAGTTAAAACTAGAGATGCACTGACTGCAGTAAAAACACAAAATCTAACACTTTCTCATCATCGACAAGCATCAGCCTGGGTCTCATAAACTAACACAAGTAGCTGAGTTGTGTTTAAAGCGCCGTACATGAACTGAATTCTGAATTAAAGTTAGTAGAAGCACTGTGCTCTTCATGTGCTGCTGTGTTTGTGCCTCTGTCATGCGCTGCATAAGTTAAATGTGATTGGTACAGAATCGGTTATATGAGACTGATCGGTCGATCACCGGTTATTACCGATCATGCTCACTTTTAGATTTTTAGATTCTGTGCATTTTCGTTGTTATATCTTTCTTCAATATTCTCCGCATTATGGAGGTCAGCGGCCCTACTTTTGCATACGTGTCTGTGGTCTAATAAAGTTATTATCCTTATTATTAAGGTAATTAACCCATTATTTAAGCAATATTTTACCTTGCCAGTGGTCTAATAAAGGTATTAACCTTATTATTAAGGTAGTTAACCCATTATTTAACAGATATATTACATTAGCTGTTGTAGTGAAGCACTTGTATTGACGCACATAGCAGCGCAGCCTGGTGCAGAAAGTTTTATTAAGCACAAGGTTTTATTAAACACTGAGCAACGTTTGGCTGGTGCTGAGCTCCTTATTAGCACCGAGATCTGCACTTTGCACCAGGAGAACAGTGCGTATATTGGGGGTCACTTGTGGATTAGTTTCTATTGAGAATTAGTTTCTATTTGTGGCAGAAAGCTGACGCACCGCGGGACAAGGAACAAGCTGAGTAAGAAGTACTGTGACTTCACAACGCAGCACACCAGAGTCAAGCAGAGGGAAAAAAAACCTGTGTGTTTGCAACAGTGTGCTCATTTCTCACAGCTTCAATACGCTTCTCCATCAGTTCCCTATTCTAGTCCTAAATAAACGCTCCCGTCTTAAATACAACAAGCAATACATTGTGCTGTCAAAACCAGACAGTTCCCTCTAATTCCGTAAGCGTTTGTGCGTATTTGAGATAATGAGTGACTGTAATCAGTGTGGAATTGTGCAATGAATGAGTTTAAAATTTACCCTTTTTTCAATTGGTTAAAAATAACCAGGAAATTGTAGTTGTGGTTAATGGTTGATATTCAGTAAATCCATTGTAGGAATGCAATGTATATCTTGGCTATTTAGTATCCCATATAGCTTTGCTCTGTAATATGTAGTAAGCTCATCGTACCACAAAAGGACGTCCCTGTGAATGAAAATGGCCGTGTACACCTCCACGAGCACCAATAACAGCTCCATTTCGATTGGGCATGGACAAGTTTGTCTATGTAGGCAACATCAACGTTCAGCCAGATTTCATGGATTCCTTCCCTGGCGTCTTACTTGTTGTTCCAGGTTGTCCCACAGATTTTCAAGAGGATTCATCTTTGGGGATTTTTCCGGGAGGTCCAGATGTGTAACTACTGGATATTCATCATGCCAGTCGGTCACATCTGCAGCCCTGTGAATGCGATAATTGTCATCTGGGAATACAGGGTTAGGAATGTTATGTTCCTCAGTAAGGAAATGAAGGCAAAGGCAAAACCCAGCAGCTCAATTGGCATTGTGGTTCAAATTTACTCAAATGTTCCAATTCTGCATAAGTAAAACACCCCCAGAACATCACAGATCCTTCTCCAGCTTGAACCACATCTTACACGCAGGCCTTATCAAAGGCTTCATGAAGTCTTCGAAGAACACGAGAACTTCCTGTAGACTAGGGTTTTTGCCACTGCCCGTATGACCCATATGACCGTAAGCTTCGATACACCTGCAAAATGAGCTACTTCTTCACACTATGGCCTTTGGCATGCCCAAATGCAGTCACTCCTTTTGCCAATCATTAACATCTGATTCGCGACTCATTTTCCACACATCAAACGACACATTCACTGCACTGTACCACCTCTTCTCAATCTATGAATCCCGTCGCACACCCTGCAGGTATTAATACCCAATCAGCCTCATGCAATGCTAATTGAAGAGCCCGAAGTTACTACCAAATTAAATTTGCAAAGTTTTTGTCTGGGGCTCTTATACAAGTATAGCGTATTTAATAGGGGTGTAACGATGCCTCATGACATGATGCATCGCGATGTAAAAATGCGCATTGTGGAGCTGGACGATGTCACATGCGTCTTGTTTATTACACCATCCAATGCAGTTGTACTTTTTTGAACACCAGATTCACTGCGTTTTTTAATATATGATGAAGCTACGATAGAGTAACCTCTGTTTCTAGTCATTTCATTGTAGGGACCAAAGCTTTTTTTTGTTTAAAAACGTATTCAAGGAAATGTGTATGATCAGTCTCATGTAACCGATTCTGTTTGTTACATTTACACTTGTACACTGCACCATGTCGACAGCGACACAAACGCAGACACACGTGAACAGCACAGTGCTTTTGTTAACTTTATTTCAGAATTTCAGTTCATGTGTGTACAGAGCTTTAAACACTGCTTAGCTACTCACTTGTTTGAGACCGTTGCTGATGCATGTTGATGTTGAGGAAGCTTTAGATTTCCGTTGTGTTTTGAGTCCTACTGTCGTGGTTTTTGACAGAATACCAGCATGCTTAATCAAAAATCACTGCAGCCGAGGTGAAGTACACACTGTAGGAACAATGTGGAAATGCCAACTTCCTTCACTTTAGCAGCTTTTAAATACTTTTTTTCTTTAAGCAATGTCTACACATTATGGCATGGTTGTTTTTCATACTACTTGGAGCGTACCCACACTGAGCCCACACGGGTGCCTTGAACCGCACTGGAACACGATTATTCCCTCTCCCCACTTCCCCGCCGGGCTGTACTCACACAGTACGCTTAAAAATTAAACGTGCTCGGGCACGCCTTTGTCATCACGATACTTTATAGACATGCTCAGTAAGCACAGTGAACAGTGAACAGTGAACGTGGAAGCAGTTTACACTATATTTTTTTCGATTAAAAATAAGCCATGAAGGAACAAAAATGTAACAAGACATTTAAAACCGCATCACCTTGCTGAATATGCAGAATTTCACAAAGCTAACAAAGGCAAAGAAATTAAAGCTAAAACTACCACGAGTACCAGGTACACCTGAACGGAGAGTTGATCAAAAATGTTTCTGTATGCCATAACTTATAATTCTTAGACAAAAAAAGTCAGAATCGTCCGAAATCAGAATTGCAAAATTGCAAGCTGTGCATCTCTAATTACATTACCTCTAATTTGTTTGTCTGCTTATTATTAATTTTTTTAAAATTACTATATTATTAATATGTTCTTTCTCTTAATATTCATTTAGCTTTTATTTAATTTATTACTATAAACGTATAACTTGGGTAAGTTCGTTTAATTCTTACATATAACATCCAGGCTGCCCAAGGTGGTTGGGGTTGCCCTAGGCTTGCTCAATTTTGGGTTTGGGCTAAGATAATAGAAGATTATAGAAAAATGTAAAGAGACAATGCTCCATAGTAAAAAGCACTATAGAAATGAATCTGACTCTGACTTTTTGACTTTGACATTCATCATTGCCTGTTACATTAGGAGGTCTGGCCTTGTCTGACTTATCAAAGCGAAAAAATCTTTTTATACTCTGAACCCTTATTAAATGTGAAAGTAGGTTTGCAGGAGAGCACAGAGGTGAAAATGAAATACAGTGGTACCTCGGTTCTCGACTAGAAAAGTAGACTAGAAAAATTTGTCTCGGTTCTTGTCACTTGCTCGTTACTCGGCACACTTGCTTAAACTTGTATGAGTTGAACTCGATTCACGATTCAGTACACAGTGATTCAGATTCACAATAGCAGTTGCTAAGAGAAGATCTCGGCTGTATTTATTGTGATCTTATTTATACATATACAGTACTCTTAGTGCAAATACGTTTCCGCGGTCCCTAAAATGGTTAGTTTATAAGAGCCAACCGAAAGGAAATCAGGAACTGAATCCTCCAGAACACAGGCTGCAGTTAGCTTAGCAACTATGCTAGTGTCCAGAGCTCACCAATAGAGTGAACCAATAAAGTGTTTTGCTTTTACTTTTCACTTTCAATCCAGATTTTCACATTGATTTTAATGCTTTATTATAAAATAAGCTTTGTGTTAATGAGTTTGGCCCACTGTATTTTAAATTAAATGTATAAACATTAACTTACCTATTACTTATCATGGGCATTATACAGTATTATACAGTACACTATTATATAGTATAGAACGGTTTACCAAACCGCTCTCGTTAAACTCCTCAGTTCAGTTCATGATACATTTAACTTATGATGGATTTGTCTGAATGCATCTTCTTTGTAAATCAGGGAACACCTGTACAATACAAATCCATTAATGTGTACAATCCCTTATACAGTGTGCATTGTCTGGTACGGATTAATTCAATTTACATTATTCCTTATGGGAAAATGGG